>JAOWAW010104415.1:4040-14747 GCA_028565695.1 Nicola tetela
CCCTCTTTCTCTGAGGCTCTCTGTCCCTGTCTCTGTCTGTCTGTCTGTCTGTCTGTCTGTCTGTCTGTCTGTCTGTCTGTCTGTCCGACTGTCTCTCTCTCTCTCTCTCTCTCTCTCTCTCCTCTCTCTCTCTTTCTCTCTTTCTCTATTCTGCTCCTCTTTCTATTTCTCACTCAGGACTCTTTTACGACTCTTTGTACGCTAGCACGACTCGCGTGACTTGCGGGCGCTGCCCTGCGCGGCGCGAGCATCTGTCGTGCTGGAGGCCGCAGGAGCTAGTCGCACTTATTCTTTGATGTGATCGCAGCGGTCTCCTTGACCATGTTGACGGTCCAATGGTAGACATGTACCATAAAGCAAGCAAAGTTCTCAGCCGCAGTAACACCAAGAGTTCATTGTTTGCCTACGCGCAGTTCCCCTTCAAGGCCCCTTGCGTACTGGTCTAAAAGAAATATGAAAAGTTCCCGACAGGATAACCCAAATGAGACGCCTGTTCGAAGCATAGTTCATAAGGGCCGCTGTCGGCTCCTTCATTACTGTTTAGAAGAGGCGTGATTATTGCTTGGCGTTTGCCGACGTGCTAGAATGGCGACTTTCTTTCAGTCAGGAGGCTTCTCCCTGCTCCATGTTGTGAACACTCTAATATGTCTCATGTCGGTAATTCATTTGTCTCTCGCCAGCGAAAAAGTCGTCTTCGTGAAACTTGCGGACCCATCCGCTAGGCAAACTTGGCCATGTGGTGAAGACGTCACAACGCCCTGCGCCACGCTCACGCTCGCTCTTGCAAACGCTACAGAGATCGATGAAGAGCCACAACCTCTAACAACTGCTGTTCTTCTTCCGTCGAACAATAGCCAAAAGCTTCAAAAGGAGTACCTGGCAAACATCGTTAATGTTCACATCGATGCGAGCAGGGGTGGTCAGCTTGACTTGAGTTTGTTCGAATACTCGTCTACCGGCGTGCCATGGCTGGAAATGGACAATTGCTCTCATGTGACTATAGACAGCTTCAACCTGTCATTAAGAGGCTTCCACGGATTGGCAGCTGTCCACCTCGAGAACTGTTACAATGTTACAGTTACGGGAGGTGTTTTCCGAGAACCCGAACTGAACAGCCGTGGAATCGCTGTAATCGACTGCTGGCCATTTCAGCTTGTGAGCAGTTACTTTTCCGGAAGGAAGAATTCCCTTCCTGCTCCTCCTGTCGATGTGCATTACCACCTGTCTGTTGTTAAGGCTCGCTATACGTGCGACCCTCTAAGTTGTCGTCTTCCTGATTTTTTACCGAACCCGATCAACCTGCTGTGCTGTCAAGGAGTACCTGTTATTTCCGGGCAAAACCCATCTGTCGTCATTGAGGACTGTCACTTTGAGCATCTAGGAATAGAGCCCGTCTATCACACTTATTACAGAAAAACGGATGAAGGGGGAGTTAGTTTCCATTTAGACGTCCTGTCTGTCCGCAATCTCACAGCTACCATTCGAGCTTGTACTTTTTCCAACATCAGTTCACCATATGATGGCAATGTGGATATATATCTTTCTGGGGCGACAGAGAACAGCGTGATTACAGTTGAAAACTGCTCTTTCAGCAGCGCCTGGCAATACATTGGCGGAGCGATCCTCTATCGAATTGAAGAGAACGCGAGTGCCAATCACCTGATCGTCACTGGAAACAATTTTCTGGAGAACACAGCCTACATTGAAGGCGGTGCTGTGGCGATGAGCTTCGCTGCAATGGGGACAGCAGTTCGAAATGAAGTGTCAATTCAACACTGTTTGTTCTACAGAAACAAAGGCGCGTCTCTTTCGGGCGTGGGTGCTGTTGGTGGAGCAGTATCTGCCATCTCAACAACAAGAACTCATCAGAGAGCAGACAGAGAGATGTTCTTCCCCAAACTGACCTTCTCCGATTGCACGTTTATTGAGAACAGCGCATCATACGGATCAGCCATCTTCATCAGCGGGGTTGTGGCACACCTTAACAACATGTAAGACAGTCAGTGGTCTAGACTGCAAAGTCTGCAGACCTGCGCTCTATACCAGTATGTGTGTACGCGTATGTATGCTATACATCTGGCCAGTATGCCACATGAGTTTGTATTCGGTTAGCACAAGTTACCGATCTAGATCCCCTACCCGTGTCGTGATTCACGGTTTGGCGAGAATTCGGCCAGTGTCTGCGCTCCCTATTGAAGCTAGAGCACTATGATTTCCTCCCTCTGAGAGAATGAAAAGAAAAGAAAAGAATAGGAGAAAGCCCTCCTCAATACTAGACTCTTATAGGCTATTGGGCGGTATATGTAGAAAAGTTTAGGAATCCTGCATGCTCTTGTGGTACAGACACAGTTTTTAACTTAGGCCATGCCAGGGTTGTGCACCCTACACAAGCCAGACTGTACACTAGCAGGCAATTACATAAATACATGCGTAGTCAATCCACAATAGGACAATTAAGTCTTGCACACCTCCATAGCTGAGAACTTACAGGACTCGACAATGAAAGCAAAAATTGAAATAAACCTCATTGCTAGACCACACCCTGTGTATGAGGTGAACTGAATCAAGCATGATAAGTTGACCTTAACTTTTTGAACAGTGTCCACTTGAATGATCTATTCTCACTATAACTTGTGATCAGGCTGGGGCATACTCTGTATGGGATTGCGGGTGTCCAGAATCCCTTTCTTTTCCTCTCAACTCAAAAACTTGATGATGATATTGGGTTGAGCCACCTTAAATTAAAAATTTTCTTGAGGGCCCTACACCCCACTTTTTACTCACCCGGAACCCCATTAAAAACCCTTTCCAAGTACGCCTCTGAGACCTGAGGTGATTGCATTCATAGTGATGTGTGAGTTGTAATCTACTCCTTTCTTCCACCTCCAGCACAGCCAAGGATAATTTTGACGACAGTTGCATTAATGCACGGATATGTGACATCTACATGTCTGGAACACATGTTTACCTAAACAACACCAAGGCTTACAATGGCGGAGTGATTTCCTTAGCGGACTATAGCCACCTGGAGATGTTGAAGGTGATACTTCATTGATCATTTACCTGACTAATAACTTAGGGGTTAGTGTGATGTACATGTATGCAACATGTTGCCGAAACTTTGCAGCTGTTGTTTATCTTGAATCGACACAATAATCCTCTACAGGCATTTCAGATCACAGTGTAGGTAGTTGCACCAGGGTTGGTGGTCATGTTTTCAGGTTTCTGACTAGCTTTGCCATATATGGGCCAAAGTGAAAAGAATTCAACATGAAGGCAGTTCTTTACAAGCTGCTTGCGGTTAACATGGGATAATTTCTAGCTCACAAGGGTGCTTTTTCTGTCCACAGCACAGATCGATGGCAATTTTGAATTGGTCATTAGTTCTATTAAGTCAACATTCTTATTCCGCCCCAGCACGTTTTGCTAAATGAAAACAATATTTAGTAAAACGTGCTGGAGCAGAAGAAGCATATAGACTCATGGATATTACCCAGCAAGAGCCTAGATCATCTGTTGTTCTATTAATACTAAAAATGACATTTTATTGTTCCATGTCAGGTGCACTGTTATTATTCTAAACCTTACTCAAAGGTGTCATTCCGTGATATAGGCCTTACTCATGCATGGTACTTAACAGGAGACAGTTCTATGCCATTTTTACTTGCAGGACATTGACGTGCAGTTTGTCAACAACCAGGCCATCCTGAAGGGTGGTGTTCTTTATGCTGATGAGACATCCTCTACTCCAGACATATCAGAAACTCTTCAGTTTGCAACAAGGATCGGTCAACCTAAAAAGTGCTTCCTGGAAGCCATCAATATCACACACTTCAACTACCAAGGAAGGAAAGGAGATGGAAAGGTATTTAGTGTGGAAAGGGACTAAGTAAGGGGGGGTTAATATAAAGGGGCTAGTAAGTGTGGTAGATTTAGCGAATGTCATTTCAAATGACATTCTTTTTCAACTTGATCACACAGTGTCACAAACAACATTGTGTTTGCTGAACAGTGAAGGGTGTTATCAGCAATTGTTAAGCGCTGATATAAACCTCTGAGCCAGACCAATTCTCAGTGTGTGCATGTGTGTGCGCCAGAAAGGACATGTAGAAAAACGTCCCTCTAGTCTACTCTCCACAAAAAAATTGAAAAGAAAATGAAGTTAGAATGGTTGAACTGTTAATTACAGATAATCATGATTGTGAAAAAGTGATCCTACAATGACTATGATACAATTGATACAAAGCACTGATTTCACTTTATAAGGATTACTTCCCACAGAGGCTCAGAAATCACAATGATTTGCTTCAAAGGCAAGAAAATTAACAGCAGTAACCATCAAATCACTCCCAATCACTAGACACCAGGAGTAGGACAATCGCTAGATGATACTGTCTTGCCAATATCTGAACTGTATTGATATACTCAAACAATTATCGTGAGTGTTCAGAACATGTAACAAACTGATTGCATATACATGTACAGGGAATTGTTTTGGGGATACACGGAAGTGAGTCACTTGACATCCATAACAATAAACACAACCATTTTAATCTCCACTCAAGCTTGATTATTTAATTTTGACTTGTGTCTTTAATCCCATGACACAGAGTTCCCCTTCTAAGTGTTATTTTCAGTAGCCCTGAGGTGGTTTGTCCTGGCTGTGATGTCACTATGCCAGAACCCACAGGACAACGAAGTTCATGTACAGCCATTGTCATAGTGACATCACAACTGGGTTGAAGTCCCTTATCCAAATGGAAACATCTGCTTTCTGACTTGTTTCCCAAAAGACCCAGGACAGACACAATGGACAAAAACTTTTGTAGTAGTGGTTGGCTTGAGGTTATGTTTACGATCACTCCACAGAGGCCTGCCACACAGTGTTATGCACTCAGAGTTGCACTTTGACAATCAACACCTCATTCCTCTGCCTCAGGTGACTGGGGCGAAAAACAAAACTGAAGGAGAACCAAAAAATCCACTATCTGATCTGGACCAAGGTAGGTGGCAGAAAAAAAGACAGGAACATAAACAGTGACCTGAGCCATGATATCTGACTATCGTTCAATTAGTTCACTAGGGCAGTGGGTGATTGCACTGGAACTTGGTAGAAGGAAAAACTGAGCTATTATAATCACTATGTAAGACAATGAGGATGCTGATTGTGAGAGTGGGTATGCTGCTCACCAATTCTCTTACAAGGCAGGGCTAAGAGAAAGGGAAAAGAAAGAGCTGTGGCAGGAAAGGCAAGCACAACAACAATGAAAAAATACATGCAGCACATGCATTGATATATGCCTGCCAGTTGCTAATGACAACAGCATTGCTTAGCAATGCTTCACACAAAACATTATGGCATCAGAAAAATGTCTTTTCCTCCTCTCTTGCTGCGCTTGGCTGATGTTTAAGTTCACTTATGCCTGTGCAAGGGTGGAGGACTTGCTTGTTATAGTCCATAGTGAAGTTGTTCTCTGACAACAACAAATATTCTTCTTCCATACCAACCAGGTCAAGTTCTTAAACAACACAGCTCATCTAGGTCAGGACATTTTTGCTCATAGCTTCACTCCCTGCACGACATACGGCAGCCCTGTAATGAGAGACTTAATGGCAGATTCATCGAACAAGGCGTTGCAAGATCCTACTTCCCCGGTTGTTGCTGGACCAGCATGGATCTTCTTCTACTCTGCCAGTTGTGACTGTTTGAAACCCTGGCCGACAAACACAAGCATCCACTGGCTTTATCGTCAGAAGTGTGACAGGCAGTCCATTGCTCAACTTGCAAACAGCAGCACGTGCGTACATCCTTGAAACTGTTGCTATATCATCACTGAAGCTGTTCCTTTTGACTGACAACACATTTACAGACTAGTGAGATTATGGCGCAGCAGTTCTCTGGGTCAGCTGTTCTTTACAAGCCAGCAGCTTGGTGGATAAAAAGTTCAACATTTGATTGATTTGAAAAATTAAGGTGGCTAAACACCTGACTTTTTTGCATGTTAAAATATCAGTTGACATAATGACCACACAATGGTGGCCACTTGCAGCCTGTAGATCCACCCCTCTGACGCTGGACATTTCCTATAGATTCCTTTCATTGAAAATATGATGTACTGTACACATTCACATGGGCGCCTACCATTAGCAATGTCACCTGTGCTATATCAAGCAGTAATTTTGAACTATTTTCTGTAGACCTACCTGCCTGTTCCAACTTTTAATTGAATCATTGATGAATGCTCCCTGTGCTAGCATGATGATCCCTCTGCTTCATGATACAAGAGGGAAGGACAGCCATCTGTGAAATTAGCGGCTGAATACATGATGCATGTATAGGCTTGCACCCACTATGCATACATGGAATGTAGTCCTTAGAAATGAGGGTGGTAAACACAAGCTCATCTGCTCATTTTTATGTCAAGGCCTTTTCCTAGCCTTTAAGAAAACAAATCATGAAAAAACAGACGTTCTTTGACATTTGAAAATCAAGACAGAGGATTGGCCTTAAAGCAAAAGTGTGTTAAGAAAAGAAATACAGTTTAATCTGTGGTACATGTTCATGCTCTGATCTCTTCTCAGAAAATTGCCATTCAAGCTTCTTCAGGATTACTTCAAGGATTTGTATGCAAATTTCATTGAACATCCTGACCTGAATGGTGCCAGCTTCTTCTCTGACTCAAAATTCCTCCTTACTCCCTGGGCCACCTCCACCTACGAGTGGTTTTATCCACGTCGTTTAAGCAATCATGCTGAGCAGAATCTCACGCCTAATCAAACCGCCTACACATGGATGGGCAACTTAACATTGTACCCAGCCCCTGGTGAGACGTTTTCACTGCAGATTATTACTGCTGATATCTTCTTCCACGTGGTGCCAGCTACGGCTGCTATCAAGGTACAGTCTGAGTTCGCTGAAAGCTCTTTGGAAACATAAGCTATGATAATCATGAAGAATTCTTAGTTTCTCTTCAACAGTTGGAAGAAATCAAACTGAATACTCAGCAGATATTATTGTGTGTTTTTCAAGTGCTACAATTTACATGTTGGATGCTTTGACACAGTCTCTTGTGTGAATGGTTGTGTGTAAGCATAAGTAAAGTGCAGTCACGGTGGAAGAAGGGGCTGCAGAAGATGCTCTTTAAGAAAGGACAGTAGAAACAAGCAGTGACATAAGACTATTTAAAGTATCAAACATGGATACTTGAGATCACCACCGAGTTGTGTAAAATCACTGCATTCTTTTGATTCTGCTTCTATTCAACAGAATATCAACTGAAAATTGAAAGCCCCTTTTATTGCCCCTTCAAAGAGAAATAAATGGATGGTCTTACATTTTCTGAAAATTTGGGTACATGTAAGTCTTTGTCTCCGTCAGGTTGACAGCGGAGATGTGCTTATCCGCAGAGGCGGCTATCAATATGGCCAGGATGACACAGTCTACCTAGGAAGTTACAGCTCCATTGAATTGGCGCTTGCAGGTGTTCCAGGCACAAGTGGCGAGCTTTCAGTGCAGACAAGTGGGCAGATTCGCTCGTCAAGCATGTCCCTGAGGATTCCCTACCGTCTTCAGCCCTGTCATATGGGGTATGAGGAGACGACTTACATGAAGAACAAAACTTGGGTAAGATAGGAAGTATGTAGAGCATGTCTGTAGAGGTGCTAGTAAAATTCACTCTGAAGAAGAAATGCATGAAGAGAAAGGAGTTGGAAAGCAAATTCCACCATAAAAAAATTCTATTACAGATTCATGGGAAGAAAGCAGACTGTGTAATCACATGATCCATTGACAGTGGTTTTAACTTTCTCACAGATAATTTGTATTTTCTGAAATTGCCAGTTGTTTACAATTGACAAAACTGCTTTGCCATTTCCTGTTTCTCTTGACAGGTTTCCAAGTATGTAAAATCGTTTCACACTACCCCCATTGACAATGAGGGCCCCGATACAACTGAGCAGCTTGTCTGCCACTGCAAGAAGCAAAAGGGAGTTGACCACTGTGAGAATGGTCGTGATGTGATCCTTGACTGGGGATACTGGGCTGGTGATGTAAGTCCTATGCGTTATGACCCAACAAATCTAAGCAACTTTGAGACTATTGATTACATAGAACATTACGAGAACCATCTGTACTTACGTGAGTTCGTGGCTGACGTCTGCCTGGAGGACTACTGCTCCATACACAACAAGATACCATGGCCATTCACATCAACAAGTCCTTGCCAGCAGGGTCGACATCGCCATGGACCCCTGTGCAGTCAGTGCAAGCCCGGATATTCCCTTACAGTACTCATATACCCAGTAAGAGAGCTTGATTTGTGTAGTTGGATGTATCAGTGAGACAGAATGAGGGACAGTGAAGTACTCTTGCATATCATTATGAAGAAAGCAACTTGTTTTCATCCACCAAGGTGTTTGTTTTCTAGTGCAGTTCGGTAAAAGGTATGCTACTCTGAGATAATTCCCACATTCTTGCATAATACAATCAACACACAATACAGGAGTACCATCAAGGTGGTCCACTGCTTGCCAAAAATTGAATCCAATATGTGTATACAGTACAGCATGAATGAAAATCCTGTCCAGCGCAATAAATCCATGTTTTGTTCTTTAAGTCATTTCATCTGTGGTCACTTCTTTGTGTAAAAGCATGTGTGTGAATAGATTTCATGAATGAGATCTATTAAAAATAAGGACAGCTTTGTCACAATCTGCCCTAATTATGATATGGCTCCTCATAATCATCATAATTGCATAATTTCTTGTAAATTTCTTACTTTTCTTTAGCCCTGCCAGAGGTGTTCAGAAGAGGACGCCAAAGTCGGTGCCATCACATTCTTTCTTGGCATTTTCCTCTACACCGGCATCAGTATATTTATCATGATGTACTTCGACCTTGGCAAGTCAGCATGGTTTGATGCATGGGTGAACTATGACCAAGTGAGCAGCGGAGTCCTGCCTACAAACATTTCTAGTTGGTGTCTGAGAGAATACATAATTTCAAGCTAAAAATTCTTTCATCACTTGTATGAAACAGTTTAGAGTCGCACCATGCATTGTCTCCAGTCAAGGTATAGTAATGTACAGCGTTGCTATGGGTACGTGCACAGTGCTGTATTGAGGAATCAATTAATCAAGGCATGTTTCTCCCTAAGTAAAGTTCCCTTGTGGACAACTACTTCATGTACTGTCTCTTTTCCCTGTAGATGTGCGCATTAATTGCAAGGCGAGAGTACTTCTATTCAACTGTGTCAACTGTGTCTGTTCCAATGTGCATCAGCCCACAAATGAGTGCTCTGCAGCAAATTGCACTCCTTTACTATGCACCCGTCCTGCTGTTTCTCTGGGTCTTCATCATCTTCCAGCTCGGCCGTCTGCAAAGAGTTCAGCGGTGGATAAGGGACCACCATGTTATGCCTACTCTTTGGCTGGCCCTGACCTTCTCCTTCGTCATGGTCATCTATCCATCATTTCGTCTTCTCTCTTGTCACAACTTCAATGGAGAGAGAGTACTGCTAACTGATGCAACAGTGAAATGCTTCACCGGGGCACACATTCCTTATTTCATTTTGGCCATCACAATGATTGCGTTGGTTGGCATAGCATTCCCAATCTCCCTTCTTTGCCTGAGAAAATCTCCTCAAATCAAGCCGCTCTTTGATGTCTACCTGAGTTACATAGATGACAATCGCAGCTGGTGGATTGCAGGAAGCGTGTTCAAACGTCTCGTCATAGCAGCCATGTCCGCATTTATCACTGAAACAGTTGCACGCCAGCTTTGCCTGGCAGTAGCACTGTACGTTGTGTTATTTTTGCACGTGCAGTTTCAACCATACCGCAATGCAAGAAACAACTCACTCGAGACAGGCCTGCTAATTCTAGCGGGAATATTCTCCACATTGAATGTTCTTCCATTTTCTGATCAGTTTGATCATTTCTACATCATTCTCAGTATCATAGTTTACTCCCCGCCGCTTCTTCTCATCATTGCCTCACTTCTCCCGAACAGGGAGCGGTTCACAGAATGGCTCAGAGGTACCTGCAGGTGTTGGAACTGTGAGCAGTGTCAGGTTGATGCCTACGACAAATCAGAATCAGTCCGGTTGAACAGTAGCGGAAGAGTCATCTACACAGGCCATCAACGGCAAGCAAAGCATCAGTAATCTGCTCTTGTCAAGCAAGCACCAGGATGTGCCCACAAATTGACAGCAAGATTACTGCTTGACAATAGTGAAATGATTCTCAGTGACAAGGCACAGAGGGTTGGATTCAAATGCTACACATGGTGAAGATTATATTGCTAAATCAGCTTGCCTAACTGTTCTGTGCATACATGCTGAGGACTGTGTAAGCTTGAAAAGGTTTATTAGGGCTGTTAGTCATTTGGTATTTTCTTACTATGGTAGAGTATAGATTTGGCCATTGAATAGAGGATACCAGCAAGCAGTTATGACATAGAGTGTTAACATGATTGAACTTCTGACTGTTCCTGTTCAGATGCAGATTGGTTGGCTGACAGGTCTCCTGAATTAATTTATTCGGTGGATACACTATTTGTGCACTGTTCTTTTATGAGAAGATGGTTGTCATTTTTGTATTTAGGTTTTTGTACTGTGGCAATTGGCGGATAATTCAGAATAACTAGGCAAATGACAAGCAATCTGTGTTCCTCTTCATAATTTTCTTCAGTTCTTCTTGCTCAGTCCT
>JAOWAW010104426.1:0-26445 GCA_028565695.1 Nicola tetela
TAAGAAAAGGGGCGAAAAGTCCGTCAAAACAGAGAAAAGTTTGACGGAAAAACGCTGACTTACAACTCCACAGGCATGCGCATCTCACAGGTGTACGTGAGTGCGGTCCTCGATCCCTGACAGTCAACGAACCTTGCATGACACGTCACGTGCACGACGACCGATCGATCGGCACATGTATCACAGAACCAGCCAAACCACGCATACACAGGCATGCCAGCGAGGCCAGACGCGCTCGCGCTCAGCCGCTACTAGCCGGCCAGCTCCGCCAGAGTGGCAATGATGCGCATGCACTAAAATTGCCGCCCGTAGTATAAGCATTCCTGGCAACGCTGGGACTGAGGATCAAGTGTAGCAGCCACAGCTTCATGGCGCAGCACTGCAAATGCAGTGGATCCAGGGCAAACTTTGTGGTCAGCTCATCACTGAGTTTGTGACGTAAATTCACAAGCATGGCATCACCCTCTGCCTCAGCTTTAGCTGCTTCAGTGTCAGCCATAGACTTGAGGGACATCACTACTGGAAGGACATATGATGTAGTGAGGTATTGCTGTCCACTGAGGAGTGCCGTGGCTTTCTCAGCAGGATCAAGAATTTGCACTAGCTTCTTGGCAGTTATCCAGCGCTTCTCCTTCATCAACAGTGCCCTGTGTTCAGTCTTTGGCATCTTGGCTTGGTCTACCAGGACTGCCGTGATATGAGTGCGCAGATCCAGCAGGCGTTTGGGCATGTAGTATGTCCTTTTCCATCTAGTACTGACACCCTGGATGACACGCAAGGGCTGCTGCATTGTGAGACCATTCTCCTCAGCATATGCTATTTGGACAGCATTGAGTTGGCCGCTTGCCACTGCACTGTAGTGAAAGTGTGAAGCCAAGCGTCATCCCCCAGCAATCAACTTTTGCACAGGCTTACTGCTGTCAAGTGTGCGGCGCAGGCAAGTCTGGAGTTTGTGAGCTGCACACACTACACCCTGTACTCCTAGCTCCTCGCGGAGCATCCCGCTAGCTGCCACCATAGTCGCAGCTTCATTGTGTACAACAGCGACAATCTTTTCTGTGATTCCAAATTCTGTCATGATTTCACAGAACTGCCGGTCAGCTAAGTTCTCAGCGGTATGTCTGCCATCCAGGGGTCGAGTAGCAAGTACATAACTCTTCAGCTGCCAATCATCACCAAGAAAATGAGCAGGGAACATCGGATATGAACGAACAGCTTTAGACGTCCAGGAATCAGTAGTGACTGCAAAGTACTCTACAGATTTCAAGAGCGATTTTATTTCTTCTTTACCGTCAACGTGTTTCCGTCGAACTATTGACGCTATGTGAGTGCAGCTTGGCAAGGTGTAGCCTGGCTGAGCGAGAGACATAAGTCGCTGGAGTCCGTCGTCATTCACTATGTTCAATGGCCGCATGTCAGTGGTGATCCACTCCACAACCTGCTGGGTCAGCGCTTCTGACAAAGCAACACTACAAGGCATGCTTGGATTGCCTCTGGGAGCGACCGTGACAAATTTCTTCAATGCCCCAGACTTAGGTACAGCAGTCGAGACAGAAGATTTGCCAGCGCTACTCTCGTCAGCAGCAATGACAGACGGATGAACAGTCTTTAAATGCGAAAAAAGATTACTTGCACCGCCATGATACGCGAAGCGCTTCTTGCAGAGTTGGCAAACAGCAGCTTTGTCGCCGGACTTCTCAAAGTGATCCTACGCGCAAGATCGCGACGATCTACTAAAAGCATGTTTCTTTGATGCCATCGATATCTGGACAGATCAACTCAATGGGCGGCGCATAACTATGAGACAACTGCTGCGATATTTGGCATTATTTGCAAACGATGGTAACAAATCTGTCTGCATGCCCGCAGAAGAAAAGAACGAAACAGCTGAAGCAACTTTCGTATTGTTGTTGCAACTGTGAACTCTGGAAGGTCAGCGGAACGAAACCAACTCCTGCGGCCTGCAACAATCTGACTCTATAGTCTTGTCTAGTCGCTGACACGCGCGCGCTCTCGGTCGTGCATGCACATGTATACGTACACACATGTAGAGTACTAACTGCAGTATGAATGCAGTGTATTGTAGAGCGAGCGAATGTGCAGTTTGGTAACTTTACATGTATGTATAGACGAAATACATGTATGAAGTCAGACCATGTTGAAAAAGAAGACATTCCACCTACGACTTCGGGTTACTTTTGTGGTAAGTTGATCTTCACCCGATAAGGGTTGATGAGGCAGAATTGTGTGAAACGCGGGACAGCCTCTACTCGACGAGTGTACTGGATGCGCAATTGTAAACTTGCCGCATGCTCTGGTCGGTCAGCACCATCGAGACCTGTCATCTAATCTGTTACACATCATGTCTATGGCGGACGTCTACGAGATCCGTGCACTGCCCTGTCCATTGCCCCAAAATCTGCACCCCGCAAAATCCATAGTACAGGTAGACCTCTGGTACCGGTAGACTGTGTGCATGCCTGGCGCCTGAAATAATCATATGTAGGCCTCGAGGACCGCCGTACCATGGGGCGCCACGAAATCATGAAATGTGATCGCGAGATGCCTATGCTAATGATTGCGCGCGCAAGCCTGTAAAGGGGTAGAAGAAACATTACTGTAATATTACTTAGCGTATACGAATATTTGGTCGGAGGAAGTATTCGTTCGAACTTGCGGCAACGAACGAACATTCGAATATTCAGAATATTCGTTTCACCACTAACGAACAACTCTGCCTGTGAAAATCGCATGCGACACATCTCCATTTGGCATAGGTGCGGTATTGTCTCACGTGACACCAAGTCGAGAGGAGTACCCAGTGGCCTTCACATCGCGCGCACTTTCCTCTGCGGAGAGAAATTACTCAGTTTGAAAACGAAGCACTAGCCATCGTCTTTGGTGTGCGGCATTTTCACAATTATCTATTTGGGTGGGAATTCACTCTTGTTACTGACCACAAGCCGTTACTTGGTGTTTTTAGAACCAACCAATCCATTCCGTTAATGGCGGCAAGTCGCATGGTGCGCTGGTGTGTCATGCTACAGGCTTACACCTACACGTTGACCTACAAGTCGGGAGCCAGTCACCAGATTGCCGACGCGTTGAGTCGGCTACCGTTTCATCAAGCGTATGGCGAACCACCTGTTCTTGGAGAGACGATACAATTACGCGCCATGCTTGATTCTACCTTGATTACGTCGAGAGACATTGCAAAGCACGCGGTTGGAGATCCCAGGTTTTACGATATACGCTCATGGGGTGGCCTCAGTTGGTAGGTGAAGATCTCAAAGCTTACCAAAGGGTTTGCAATGAGCTCTCAGTTGTGGATGGATGAATATTGAGGGGAGCAAGGGCAGTTATTCTGGAGGCGTTGTGTCAGAAAATTTCAAAAGAACTTCATCAAGGACACCCTGGTGTTGCCCACATGAAGGGACTGGCTCGATCTGATGTCTGGTGGCCGCAGTTGGATAAGGATGTTGAGGAAGTTGTAGGCTGTTGCGCTTCGTGCCAGGAATCATGCCCCAACCCTCCTAGGGCATTCGTACACCCATGGGAGTGGCCTCGAAACCCATGGCAGCGCATCCATGTGGATTATGCAGGCCCGGTTGAAGGGAAGTATCCGTACTTGTGGCGGTCGATGCACACTCCAAGTGGATAGAGGTTGCCATTGTTGGTTCTCTGTCGGCTCGTGTCACTATTGTATCAAAGCGCAAGATGTTTTCGACACACGGGGTACCGAGAACTGTCATATCAGACAATGGACTGTGTTTTGCGGCACGGTAATTCAGCCAGTTCCTTGATTCTAATGGAATAGAGCTTATCCATTCAGCGCCCTATCATCCAGCAACGAACGGACTTGCTGAGAAGGCAACTCAAACTGTCATGCTAGGACTTTTGCGCCGGGAAAAGACAAAGTCGTTGGAAGGGAGGTTAGCAGCCTTCTTACTTTCACACCGCATCACACCGCACAGCACAACCGGGAGTGCCCCAGGTGAGTTACTCATGAGCCATTGTCTCAGTACAAGGTTGAATAGGATATTTCCTGATAACGAAGAAGGAGTGAAGAGAGAGCAAAAGCGGCAAGCCATGCAACAGAAGGGCCACGCAAGACATCGCCAGTTTTCACCTGGAGAGGCAGTATTTGTGAAAAAATTTTCAAGCATTAGCAGTGCAGCTTGGTTGCCAGGAGTGGTTGTTTCCAACACTGGTCCGGTAAGTTACATTTGTTTTACACAGCTAGGAGAACGGAGCTATCATGTAGATCAAATGTGACATTGATATTGGCAGAGGGATGACAGAGACGCTGTCAAAGCAACAATGAATCAACATGAGGATCACAAGTTGAGCAACACTATTGAAGTGGATGAAGCCGTTGAAGTAGATGAAGACACACCTGTGCCAGGTGGATCCGGGGTTGAACATGTTCTGCCTGGAAGTAGAGAAGATGATCATCGGGAAAGAGAAGGAGCATGAGTAGAGGATCAGCTATCAACAGCAGTGGCAGAGACCGTTGAAGAGCCTTTCAATCTTCCAGAGGTAGAGCTGCGACGTTCATCTAGAATATGGTGTAAACCCAAGAGACTGAATTTGTGACATGATTTGGACTTCTGTTTAGTTGTGAGTGTTTTGGTCATGGCGAATACTGTGTTGTGTTCTTAGGGGGAGGGGGCGATGCTATGTATGGGTGTAGAAGCACTTGTTACCTTTGTGTTGGATGTGAAGTGTAGGTTGTCCATTTGTCAGGTAATTGTCTTGTATTTCACTGTATATATATCTCATGCTATTGCCAATGGTGTGCAGTTCTGAATTGGCCAATAAAGGCCATTGAGGAGATGTTGCAGCTAGTAAGGACACAAGGTGCTGTAGCTTCAGTGTTACGAGCAACCTATTCTTAACCCACACAATTTATGTAGAGTGCCAAATGTGCCAGGAAAAGGGGTGCTTGTGGTGGTCGGTTCAAAGTTTACCCATTCTAGTCCTGTACAAAATTTCTCACTCCTATGCTGCAGCAAGTATAACTGGTGGGTGTTTGAAGGTGTACGACAGCGCTGTGGGGAAAAGTAGATTCTCAGCCGAGCCACCAAGGAGGGTGATAACATGGGATCGTACCTGAGGTGCTCAATACTATCTGGCCCAGTTATCTGGCTTAACTAGTTGGGTGAAGGAACATGTTCTCACATGCACCAAGTGCATTGTTTATAATGGTAGTTGATACAGGATTACAGCTACAGAGTCCTACATATGCTATATAACTAATAATATACACCTTGGTGTGGCCTTGGACATGTAGTTTCCCGGTATCTGATAAGACTGACGGTTGATAATGTCAATAACAATGCTAGTCATGCAGTTTGGTGTAGCTAGCTTTTCATCTCTTTTCCATGTGTGTGCCTGTATTGAGGCTTGTGCGTCCAAATCACACGCACAGGCAATGTTGTTGAACAGTAAAAGGCAGGCAAAAAGCCCATGAACTTCTTGCAAACCGAATACACTAGCCTTCTGATGGATACTACTACTCCTTTAGGCAAAAGTATAGATCAAGAGAAGACTTCAAGTTTTCCAAGGACTCTTTCTCAACAGTCAATGGGATCCTATGCTCAGGGCAGAAAAAGGATCCAATTATATTTTCCTAAGATATAAATTTTAATTTTTGCTTTACTCAGCAGTTGGTCGGCGTAGGCTGAGATTATCAATTTTCATGTGGCTCATGTTAACAGCATCTGGTTGTGCGACCTACCCATAATCCACAGTCCAGCTCTTCCAGCATTTGATGTTTGCGTGCACCTTCTGAAGTCAAAACCAGTGCAAGGTAAGTTGTAGTAGAAAGGCCCCCGTGCATAGCCTGCTGCAGTTCTTGCATTAGACCAGCCCAAACCATCTCTTGGCAGCAGGGCCAGAGCATAGCCAGTACTATTGCCCCCAGCAAGGATGAGCTGGAATGTGTTGAACGCAAACTGTGCAAGAGAAAACTGTCAGTGACCTTTACAGCAATGAAGAAATTATTTGATGCAACTTCCCAACCAGCTACAACCTGAGAAGTGTTGGATGGGCAAACCTTAGAACCAATGTTACTAGTTTTGGTTGTGTCCCACAATCAGCTTTGCAAATTATGCATCATTTCAGCCTGGCAGTTTCTAATACCCCTCAGGACATTTCTTACCTGATTGGAAAATGCTGCGACTTTATCAAAGGTCACTACCACCAACTGGTCAGGCTGAAAAAATGAGTTCAAACCATTTCCCCTCAACCAAAAGTTTATTGTCTTGGACACAAGACTGACCAAAACTCTGTCGGTAGTTTCCCTGTAAAACACTGCTCCTGTTGTAATTAGCATGTCATCCCAAAAGGCAGTGATTCGAGTGACAGATGAAGAAGGTCCAAAGGTGGTACTGGAATATGCTCTATCACACCCTAGAAGCGATACAGGTCCATTGCTGTTGATCTGTTCAGAAAAGAAGCCAGAATAATATCTATAACCTCAATGTATGGCTGTGTGCACAAATAGTATGTTTTTTAAGTCAGGATGGTAACCCCTTGGAAATGAATTTTAGTGATTTACATTTTTTGCTTCTGTTGAAAGAAGACTAAAATGTTTCATAAGGAATCGTTTGGTGAAAACAGAACGTAAAAATTCAATTGGAAAGTGGAACGACAGTGCATGCAAAAATGTCGGCTTTAACCGGGGCGCCAGGGCATCTGGCGGTTCTGCATGGCTGTGCCTCCAGTTTGGTATCTAAAATATATTGCTGGGGAAGTCCTGTTGCCACAAAATCTATCACCGCGGGTCAAATTCGCACACTTGCCTGCAACTTTTGTTTACTACTGGGCTACACATACATGTAGAGCATGTTTCCCAAGTCTTCGCTTGTACTGCACTTTTGCGCATGCCGTGGTCCTCAAGCCAATAAAGAAAAAAAATTTTCTGCTGCTTCACTAGATCAGCTGCATACGGTAACCTCAGGACAATCTTGGTAGATGTCTGTCTCACTGGTGAGCTTCAAGGTTTGGGGGAAAAGTATGCTGTATAATTACATGAAGAAACACCAGTATCACCCAGAACATCAGTTGCACAACTATACTCTATGTTTTCATAAAACTAACTTCAAGTGATTTTGGAACTTTGGAAATTTGCACAATAAAAATTTCGTGGTTAGAAACGCACCAAAACAGAGAGACGTAGAGTGAAAAGAGATGTACAAAGAAAGAGAGAGACATACACTGTTAGAGAGAAGAAGATACACAGAAAAGAGAGAGGGACAGACACACAGAGAACAGCAGAGAGTGTTATTACCTAATTAATACTAATTTTTTTTAAACTGATGTTTTGCAACATAGGAGGATAATCTCAAACTTTCCTGACAATTTTTTGTACAATGGCCTTTTAGGAAAAGATATCAATTATCATTTCTCAGATGGACTGTACCCTATCAGTGCAAAACTCTGCTGAAAATTGTTTTTCAACATTTTCTAATTTTTTTTGTGAATTTCTCTTGTCAGAAATGATTTGAATTGCTGAAAATCAAGGGCCTCAACATGCACTTTCTAATGAAAAAAATGAAACATGTAGCAAGTGGTGACCACACATGTTGAAACTAAGCTCATGCAGATTCCAATCACAAGATAGGTGTAGAGTAAACCACCGCAAATGAAGTGTAATCTATCTAGTTGACCCCATCCCAACTGTAATCTATCAGTAGGCCCAGTCCTGCCTTCCAAATGTTATCTCTGAGTCAACCCTCTTCCACCTCTAGCCTAGTTATCACGCCAACCCAATTTAATTTAACGTCCCCTCCTACGGCCCCAACCAACCAGCTGGTATGAGGAAAAACATGACCTGAATCCTTCTTCTAGGAAACATCAGAATATCAATTGCCCACTCAATGTCTAATGTGACTCTATGATCTGGTGCTTTCATTGAAATTATGCACAAACTTCTGTCACCACATCTACTAAATCTGTTACAATGCTATTGGAACAACACGGCACAACCATTTGCAGCTAGAAACTCTTTTGGACCACAAGTACCAGTTGCAGACAGAGTAAAGCAGATGTTTCTGAAATTTCTAGTTGGTGGCTTCAGAGTAAATTGCAGTGTCAGTGACAGAAACCATCTTACCCATATCACACCACTTGAAAGACCTGGGAAAAATGAGAAGGGTTGTTGGAGAGTGAATTGAAAGCACTGGTCGTCAACTCTGCCACCGACACGGATATCTTGTGCGCCAAAGGGAAGAAGATCCATGACTGAAAGTGGCCCTATTGAATCTGTACAGAAGGCAGCAGATGATATTTTCACTTTTCTAATTATAATTGTACTCCTAATGTGAATTTTGAGAAAGTAGCTGGAAAATCATGAGTGCTCAATGTACTTGAGAACTAACCAGAGACATGCAAGATTTTGAAGTTAAAGCAGCAGTGTCCTGCTGTTTACTGATTTTTGACAAGCTAATACTGATTCATGTTGTAGCTATGTTTCTTCGCATTATTTGACACAAGCATGACAATAATGCTTAGAAAAAGACTGATATTTATAGAAGTTGTTCACTCAGATTTGAAGATCTAATACCGCAGACAAGCTTCCTTGAGCTTTACAAGCACCAACACCAGAAAAGACTACTATCCACACTTCCTTGTCGAGACTGCAGTCAATCTTGTATTTTTAGAATGCCTAAGTTTGGTGTACTTGTCTCTCCCGAACTCTGAAGGTTTGCCTCCTGATGCATTCACAAATCAGGCACTTGGCTTGCTCTTACTGCTGTACGGCAAAGGACAGAGAAGAAGTCATGTCCTTGCCAGACAGAAGCCCAACATAGCCACACTTGAGTGTTTGTGGGAAGATGGATTCACTTATTTACAATGTATTCCATCAACAGGTATTTGTGGCTGTTTAATTCATCGAGCTAAAGGATGCTGTACATATATTGGATATTAAATTGTTAGTGCAGTTGTTGAGAAAGCGAGGGCTCCAGAACCTGAGGACAATCAGCCATGTAGCATTTGTAATGCGAATACTGTGTTGATGTCATGGTGCTCCTGTTGTTTACTGGTTAAGCAATAGATGAGGAGAGCATCAGCCAGACTGGTGCATATGCAGCCATAATGTTGTAGGTTTGGAATGACATGCCCCAAAGATATTCTGCTTCACGGTGCCTTTATTTCTTTTCCTTGCTGTGCAACACAAATGGAAGTCTTATATCTTCTCCATGTATACCAAGATTATACCGTGGTTTTACAAGAAAATTTAGCTGTGTAGTGTGCAGTGACGTCACTAGCTTATTGTTGTTTGATTGATTGTCGGAATGTAATACAGGCTGTCGGGAAATTTCAGCTTCATTGCCAATGAGAAGCAGCAGGTAGCCTGCAAGCTGTGCATCACATCTGAAGCCCACTGGTAGTAAGTGCACCAATGGTCAAAATTCACCTATCCATCTCTTTTAACAGCCGTCAGCTGCAACAGGCTGACATACCAAAGTATCTCAACTTTTTCACTCATGATCTGTGCACAACCAGCTAGCCAGCACTAATCTGTCAATTCAGCAAAGGTAAAAGAAAAGGAATGAAAAGGCAACACTCTGGTGGCCAATGACCCATACAGGGGTAACATGTCACTCATCTTCGTGTTTGCAAAATCCTTATTTAATTCTTGACCCTGATCAAGTGTCTTCTCTACTCCAAGATGCCTGCTGTGGAGGAATCAACATAATATATTATAGGTATGTCAGCTGTTCTTAATGGAGATCATTTAATGATGAGGTGTTTTCTGGTTTGTATGGCCCCACATCAACGCCCAACATCGTATAGCAAACTTCTGAACCTCTAAATATCAAATCATTCATACTTATATATGCCCATTGCTGTGCTCTGGATCCTCAGGATACGTTCTTGCAACAGTGTGTGAGGTGCTAAACCGCATCTTCACATTAGCGCAACTTCTCCCATTGCACACCCAACATCATGCCAGGACAATTGCTACTTAACTGTATTGGTGCATCATAAACATAAACGATCACAATCAACATCCTTGAACAAACGGTCACTTAGTATTGGGCAACTTTGCAATGGCTCCTCCCTGGCAAATACCATGCATGGAAGACAGGCAGTTACATATTATTATTATTATATTTTTCTATTGGATAGCCAGTGATCTCATTCCAGAAGGAAGGAAAGACCCTAGCAGAACTAGAAGAAATTAGAGGAAGGGACACTTAGATCTTCATCCCCTAGCCCACAGTATGTGCAGGCATGACTTGATCTTGACTTGCTCCACCTGATATTTACTTTCAAGAGATGTTGCAGGACAAAACTGTGGTCTCTTGGTGGAATTGGAAGACGCTGCTGATGAATAGACATTCCTTGAGTCATTTTCTATGTTTTCCTAGAAAGTGTAGAATTTGAGAAATTTATCTGTTGGTCACCTACCATTGGCCTTTAGACTTATGACTGTTTTGACCAGATACACATCGGCTTCACTGAAGTTCAAAGTAACCATTTTTTGTCTTCTAGGTATCTGCACAGAGAGACAATAGGGTAGATAGGTCTACCTGAACAGTTGGCTTCGCGGCTCTTGCCGTCGCAATGGCAGAGGAATGTACCATCTGTATTTACACATCTGCTAACTAGGTCACAGTCGTGCGATCTTGAACTGCACTCATCAACATCGCTGCATGTCATTCCGTCACCGCTGTACCCAATATTACATTGACAGAGAAAGGTACCCTGTGTGTTGATGCAGTGGCTGTTTTCACTGCACTGGCTGAGGCCGAGCCCACATTCATCAATGTCCTCACACTGTGATTCATTGCATGCAAATCCACTTGGGCAACCACAAATGAAACTGCCATTAGTATTTTGACAATTGTTGAGGCAGCAGGATGCACCTGTAGAGTACAGCAGGGAGAAAATAGCTGTGCAGTCCCATTCTTTCATTCAGTTAAATAATCTAAATTTGCTTTTCAAAGTTCTTATTCATGACATGCTAGTTCTTCTTTGCATCAGCAAAAAAGGCAGTTTAATGTTGGAAAACTGAGTAGAGTAAAACTCAAGGCGCAATCATAGTTGTTATGTGACAATTGTTAAGATTTGTTAAATGGAAGGCTATAAAAATGTTCATGGGCTAATACCAACCCATTCCCACATGAGAGCTGATTATAACCACAGTCACATTTCACCACCTATCAGCAACACCAGCAGTCCTTTGTGTCACACACAGATCAATGAGGAAGGCTAGCAAACCAGTGGTTCTGGGTTCACTGTCAGCCTCTCAGCATCATTGTTCATTAAAACTTTGTTTAAGGTGCATATTATCTATGCTGTTATTCTACAATTAAGCTGACATACTTTGACTTCTGGTATTCTCAGCTTGTGGTCCTTTTTAGACATCGAACAAAAGAAATGAGAAGGGGCAAATTCGATGAAAAGGAACCTGCTGACACTAAAGAGGCTCAAACCAAAGACAGAATAGAAGCCATGCTTCTGACTGGGCTGCACCACTAAGGGCTGCTTCCACACAGCCAGTAAAACCTCCCTCACTATGAGTTGCATGCACATCGCACAGTTGTCCCTTATAAATAATAATTATTAAATATATAATTATATATACAACTATATATATACATGTTTATGTATTTTCATGTATCTATCTCATGCAGTGTCGACTGATTGTCAACATGCTTGGTAATAAGTTGATGCTGCATGAGATAGATCAGTTCAGACCATGCATGTATGAAGAAGGAACACAAGATTGAGGATGCATTTCACATTTACAAGTGAAAGGCGCAATTAAATCATGATAATTGTGATGAACGCAGCGCAATTTGCAATGCAATTCTTTATGTCAGTATTGGCTTCAATATAGTTATCTTGTGGGGTTCTCTTGTAGTTGCATGTTTCAGTTCTCAGGTAGTCTTTGAGCCGTTTGGGATGCTCCCAGAAGGGAACATATGCCATTGAGCTGCTGGAGCCCTCAGTTAGAGCATCCCAGAACGATTAATGAAACCCATTAATACATACAGCACAGGCATGTACACATTAAGGAACACGTTGTTTAGAAATGTATTGTCATATCTTGTACAATTTTGACACCTATAGTTCTATGCATTCACACCCTCAGTGCGATTGTATAAGTATCTCTAGCTTTCTGTACTCCTTTGCCTTTCTTATGACTGGTGAAGCCAGAGGCCTATCTGCCAAAACTTCTCATGAAGGAATAGCTTTTTGTGACTGGTGTGCTGGGAATCTTCTTCTCTTTATGACTACCCAGTCAGGATATCTCAAGTCCTATTTTTAATACTTTCTTGTTCAGACAGTCTCTATATGTTCACACATCCTCCTTCTGAATTGATGTGCAAGAGCTGTTTCCATAGGTAGCCTGTGTGAAGAAGAATGGCCCATTATTGTTACTTCTAAAGTCTAAATAGTTTGCCATATTGACATTGGTGCAACTGCAGTCACAGTTTCATTAACAATTTGTTGAGTTTTTCACTTGTTGATTTTGCATCGTGAAAAGCTTAAGTCACTACCCTGCTATATGCATATGAAGCCAATCATTTTGAGCTCCTGGATTGGCTGAGCAGTTCAGATCATTATTTTGTTTCGGCTATGTACTGTGATGCCTCAAATTTAAGCTCAGTGTGAGCAGGAAGAAAAAGTCTGAGATAACTGTAAAGATGACAACAAAGAGGAATTGAAAAGGGTACCATTGGTTGCCAGCAGGACTTCTGTGATCTACACTACAAGTAACAGCTTGCTGGTAGCTGTTGTAACAACTATGGAGGATTTGACATGAAGAGGATTTCCCAGCACACCAATCACAAGAAACTTTTTTCATGAGATGTTTCACTGGAAATGCCTCCGGCTTTATCAGTCATTAGAAAGACAAGGATGCGTAGAAAGCTAGAGATACTTATACTATCGCACTGAAACGTCTCATGAAAAAAGTTTCTTGTGACTGGTGTGCTGTGAAATCCTCTTCATGTCATGACCACCCAGTCAGGATGTGATGGCACGGTGCATTGCTACTTTCGCTTCCTCCTTATGATACAGGTGTGTTCAATCATACAAGTAAGTAAAAGCTTCCCAACACTAGCTAACAAGGGTACATTAACTTTCTTGCCCTGCATCACTGGGCTTAAAATTTCCTCACAGTGATTTGCCACTGGCGGTTTGAAATGTATACAGAAATTTTCTGAATCAAATGGTCCCACGCTGCTGCTTTCCCTTACTCTCCAGTAGCATTCAATGGTTAATCTCGGCCTTGTGCGCATGTCTAGGGCACCACATTTCTTGCATAGCATGTACCAAGAATCACTAGGATTGACTGGTGGCGATCCTGGGTAGAAAAGCTTTGCAGAGTAAGGAACAAGCAACCCTTTGGGAGTGGACTTAATGGTGCTCTTCTAGGCTGCCTCCAATGTGCAACAACACTAAGCTCATGATCGTTATGAAACCTAGTTACTCAGCTAAGGTAAGGCCGCAGTTGAGGTGAGAAAACAGTGCTAGGTGGTCTTTCAGTCGGTGCTTGGTGGTTTCTCAGCCATTGTGCTATGAAGTGCAGGCTAAGTATGTGAATCCCCATTTATCCTGTGCATGGGGACTTTCATCCCATGGATGGTGACATCCCTTCCAAGAGGCAATAACTCCTGTTTGGCAGGCGTTATATTCTCCATTCCTGGGAAGAATGAAAGGACAGTTCTAAGGAAATTTGCCCATGGAACATTCATTAGCTGTTGGCAAGCCTAAAAATTACTACGAAAAATAAACTAGTGGAAGGTGCGCATTTGGTGCTGATTTGTGGATTTCAAAGTGCTGCCGCTCTATGCAGCATATATGGTGCCTGAATCGCCGTGACTTGGACTATTACTCCCTGGTAATCCATTTAGCTTGAAAATGGATGTACACATACAAAACTAGGTCAGATCCTATCCCACCTGGGGTAGGGGCTCTTTGTACCACAACCTTTAATTTTTATCATGACAGAGGTTTCAGATTATAGTCGCCAAATACCCAGTATAAAGAAACGTTAAAACCTGTAACTAGCTCTCCACTGACTTAGCTAGTGTAGTGCTTAGGTTCGCATTGATAACTAGTTATCAATGCAAGCCTAAATAACAAAAATGGCTTCTTTACTGGTAGTTGTTGCTGAATTAGCAACGGGGAGGCAGCTCAAAGAGCCTGGATAGGGTTTGGAGTGCCAATAGGCCTGGTTGTGATGGGGTTAAGTTTAAAATTCCTTACAATCCAAATAGAGAATAACAGAAGACACAAAAGTGAGTAATGGAAGATAGTATTGAAGACGTTTTGGCGTCTACGTCGTCTTCAGTTCAGAAAGGATCAAGATAGGCTAAACGAGAAAGAGAATACAGGACAGACTCCAGAATCTGATGTGGTGTGTACTGTTATAGACTCTTCACACCAGACTAGTATATAACAGTACACACCACATCAGATTCTGGAGTCTGTCCTGTACTCTCTTTCTCGTTTAGCCAATCTTGATCCTTTCTGAACTGAAGACGGTGTAGATGCCGAAACGTCTTCAATACTATCTTCCATTACTCCCTTTTGTGTCTTCCGTTATTCTCTATTTGGATTGTACTATGTGAGTGAGCTGTAAAAAGTCGTTCGACATGTTGATTAAAATTCATTGCTGGCTGGTTACACTGCACCTACCAGTACAAGGAACAGGAGCAGTGCAGTTATGTGTTCTTCCTGTACACTCGTTGATGTCATTGCAATAGTACCCATTGCCAGTATAACCATCCTTGCATTGACAGCGATGGCTTCCTATGACGTTCGTGCAGATTGCATCTCTATCACATGCTTGACTGGGAACTGCAAGGCATAATGATTCATGCAAAACAAAGAAGAAAAGAGAGCAAGGCATTCACAATGTCACAGGAACCATGCAAGTATGGAAAACAGAGAATAGACTGCTGAACGAAGACCAGGGTCTACAGAGCTTAGCAATCTCTAGACAGGACTTATTTAAGTATATCGACAAATTCTGTTGTGGCTACACAAACACATGCCACTGTTTCTATATACATTAAATGTGGTGTTATTACTTATTAACCCTACAAAGGCTGGGTACATGGCTGAAACATAGCAGTGCTGCCAACTTTTTGTCACTGAATACCGAACATGGTAAAAAATTTCCCCAGACAAGGATGTGGCTCAGTTGTTGCTATGGCAACCAAGAATCTCGCTCAGCAGTGTCACGCTGGCACTAAATATACACTCAACATTACTTGAGTGGAGTGACTAACTCTGATGATTTACAGCACAAATTATGAAAAAGATGACTATCAACCAACCCATGATTTTTGAGACAACCAGTGGCATCGGACAGACGATTGGACAAGGCATCAAATTTCGGATTTGACATTAGTGCGTAGTACTAGTTCCTCTGTCAAAGGAGAAAAATATTTACAAAGAAGGGTTTGTTTGTTTACACAGAAGGGGTTGTATGCCCTTGAAATCAAAGTAAAAGCTGTCATTGACAGTGATGTTAATGTGGAACAATGATGCTACACAGAACATGACAGTTAGACAGGTGTAACATGTGGTTGCTGCTTCCAAAGGATGACTAAGCATTGCAAACAGCGGCTGGCTGAAATGGAGTTGTATTACTATACACACTGTATTAATGGTTTACCAGGGCAGGTATATAGCCCTTATATTTTTCAGGAAGTATAATTCTCTGAATTCCAGTCCCTGGATTATTTTTTCCATACAGGTCTAATTTGAGCAGTTGCTAATCTCAGTTGGAAGCAGACTCTATCAACCCTCAAATAAATTAGGAAAAATTGCTGCAAATATGATATTGGTGTGCTGCAACCATTATATTGGTAATGCTGGCCTTCGGAAAGGCACTGGATGCAGCAGCCAATGATACATATCCATGGGTCATGAACAAGAGCTCATGTCATCAGAGGTGACTGTTAGGTTGTGCAAAAACAAGCACTGAGCACCTTAAATTGTATGCCATAGCCAAATAGTGTGTTTCCTGACAATAGAAAATAGTAGCATGGCTTCTTCTTGAGTTTCTGTTGGCGAGGGTTTTTTGATGTTCTCTCTTAACTTTCTTGAGGATATGAAGTGGGTAATCTAAGGATATGAAGTGGCAATTTGTTTTTCTTTCCTGGAAAGATATGTATTTTACATGAAAGCAGCTATGTAGGAAGTCTGGAACTGCTTGAACAATGAAAATTCCTTTTGAAGTGTGGGATAGCCAATTAGCATTTAGCCTGATTTTTCACCAATAGGTCAAAGCGCCTGAAGCCTCACTGTCATTACCATCAGGTATATGGTGTCCTGTCACTTCTGGTTTGGTGATTTTGTTTCAATTTTCCATTACATGTTGAAGGTAATTTTCTTTTGTTCTGTATCATGGTATGTCCACAGAGTTTGATAACTCCACATAGAGAGTCTAGCATTTCCATTGTGTTCCCATATGGTTCAAAGGTTAGGAAGGAGTACTAATTTGTTATGTTGATAATACCGGCATTTGACTTGGCAGATTAAAGTGTGCCTGGTAAGCTGGTAAGAATTTCAAGTTATTCAGCTTTCTCTTTTCTCGTTACTGCAGTAGCTATCAAGTTCAGTTTGAGCTCTGGAAGTGAAACATCTTTGAAGGACTACTGGTTTTGCCTGGATGATGCAGGCTGCTGTAGACTTTTTTCTCATTTTGTTGTCACTAGTAGAAAGGTTTTGGCAGTTAATACCGCAGTCAATAGTTTAGTTCTGAGTAGCTTGCTTTGTTTTTCGAGAAGAGGCAACGCTACACAGTTGTGTGTACAGTGTCAGTTACTTGTGATAGCTATTCTCTTTTGTGGCTCCCTGCAATCGCACTGCACACGGCCAGTGCATTTTTATGGGCACTTAAAATCAATGCAGCTGTAGTCTACAATACATGATTGCCATAAATAGGTTTTCACAAAGTTGAATGGCTTCCATCTGCAATTCAAAGTTCTAAAGTGCTGTCTCCAGGTTTGTTGAATTATGAGATAGGTGTAGTTTGAGGCATTTTGTTTACTCATTATCCTATTTTGGACAGCATGGAAGGGTGGGTGCAACTTGAAGAAGAAGAAAAAGAAGAAACCCTGAGGGTAATACCCAGTTACAAACTGAGACTTGTCTTAGAAATAAATTTATCAATAGAAACAAACTTATAAAGGAACGGGATAACTTTCTAGCTCACCAAGGCAGCCACACGAAGTCTCATCGAAATCAATGTCATCAACAGCAATGTCCCCTGTGCCATTCTCTCCAGCTGTGCCGATAATGTCAATCTAGTATATGTAGGAACAGGGACACCATCAGTTTTTGTCCTCCAATGTGATACTTGTACAGATCAGTAGAAAACTATACACCATAAATAATTATACCTGGACGGACATGTCTCTTTTGATACAGGCCACACTATGGTAATACATACTTCTACATGTATGGTATCATGTAGGACACCAGGAAATAAACAGTAGACTAAACATGGCTGCACCATTCACATGCATGATACTCGTGCCCAAGACAAACCATTGCATGCTGCACTTGGTAGTTTGGGTACTGTATCGTTCTGTAGCATGCTACCTTGCACCAGGCTATGATCTAAACAAGGAGGCCCGTGGACAAGCACAATAACAGTGCATGGAGCACTGGCTGGATCTAGGTGTCTGGCACCTACTAGGTATATTCATAGACTCTTCCTTCATATTTTGTTTTGTAGATGCCATCAGATGCTGTTTTATTTTTGGTGCATGACATAAGCGTTACTCATGGAAATTTATTACCTCAGTCAAAATTTTGCACAGGCTGCACATACTTGCACGCTGTTGCTGGGCTGAGTAAACCATGCGATACACTTTGCCATTGTTTGAGATGTACTTCAGCTATTCTAGTGAGCCTGGTTGCCGTCTGATCGTCCTGACAACCTACCACTGTCTACTTACAAGTGTGAGTAGATCTAGTTATCATAAGGTAGAAAAATTTTGGAGCACACGAATGATTGAGTGAATCATAAGATGCCAGCAGCAAGCTATGTGCATCTTCGTGAAAGAATGTGTTCCCTTAAAGGTGTCATACAATGGGAGCTAGAGAATGGTCTCGGGCTGGCAGGAGCGGAAAAGATCACCTGAATTGGCGACTTTTAACAACATAAGAAAGTGCTTTTTGTTCTAATCTGCAAAAGCATAGATTGTGAAAACTGTTTCAGAATAGTTACTTTAAATTTAATTTAAAGTGAAGTTTTCTGTTGGGATTTAGTTTTCCCAAATGCAACCGCACATCTCTAGGCGTACTATGGAGTGCAAGTGTGCTAGTAAATGCATATGGTAGGTTGCTCACACAACCAACATGCCCTGCCGCACTAGTGCACATGCATTCATTAAAGCAGGGCACTTTGCAACTGTGGCTAGCATGTTTCAATTCCTAGAAATAAACTTCTTCCATGAGTATTACAAAAGCACTGGGTGATTTATATACAGAAAGGTGTTGACAAATCTTTGCTGCAATTTGCGGAATGGTTACCGCCAGTATTTACAGCTGGGGGACTCCAGATGTGCAATCATGTGGGCCTTATGGAAATATTTTGAAAAACCTTCCAGGGGCGAGAATGTTCACCCTTTTTTGGTAAGGTGGGAAGGTGAGAAAAGTCTCAGAAGACCAGCACGATCTGTGAAGACCACATGGTGAACAAATTAAATGCACAAGTTTCAAAGAAAAATTAAATAGCAGAACTGCTCCACAAACAGTTTGAAAGAAAAGATATCTTTTTAGACCAAATTATGGTTAATCTCCATGGTAATACTTTCACATTTCCATGTTTCCTTTACCTAGTCTTTCAAGAGAAACCTAAAGAAGCAGTTCTAAAGTTTAAATCGAAATTATGGCAAAATGAGGACTGGTTAATTTGTATGGACTGTCATGAGCTAAACCACCTGAGAACCTACCTGAAAAATGGAGGATCTCACTGTCATGTTGGTGGAAGCTTGGAGCCATTGGTCACCCTGATTTCCAAAACGTTCAAATATTACTGAGTTCTGCCTGCCATCGCGGAGGACAGCTCTCAAGGAATTTACTGTGGAGCCGTACATGTGATACCAAAATGTGAGCTGGCAAGATGTGGTTACCGGGTGCAGAAACATTGGAGATCGTAGAATCGCTTCTGAGCCGTTAGGGGTGTTAGATGTTTCGATGTACTTGTAGAAACCTGTGTAATCACCAAAATGGGTGTTTTCACAAAAACAATGTAAACTGAGAGGTACTGAAAGAGCTCTAAATCTACAAAGTGTCCCTTTGCTTAGCAACTGCTGAATCAGCCGCGAGTGTGCAGTTGCTGTTGTGTAAACATGCCAACCAGAGTGACAGACTCTAGAACCTGAAGCCATTATCATGTGCTAATGAATGGTTGTGTCCTCATCAATAATTTAGACAACACTTGATGGATCTACATGATTATTGCCAACCCTTTCCAATGCAGAAGTACGGCCAGGGCTAAACTTGACCATAACTAAATTATTACCATCTCGCACAGCTAATCTGTGTTCTAGAGAAAATAAGTCTAGCTATGTAGTAACAGAAACAATGTCATGATGAAGATCGACTTCTGCCTTCATACTCTTACCAGAGGAAAAAGAGAAAGATGCTTTGTGGAAATGATGGAAACTCAGAAAAAAAGAATTTAAGTGGGACATCTTTTTAACAAGCTTTGGCAAAATATCCTGCCTTATGAGAAAAGGGAGATTTGAAAATTCAAATTTAGAAATTTGTGAAAGCTCTAGCACTGCATTATGGTCTCTTAAGCAGGTTTTTGGTATCTATACTTGGGTTCTGATGCTTTCTAGTACGAGCTCAAGTTCTCTAGAGATTGCCAAACTGCACATTAAGTCCTCACAAAAATACATTACTGGTACAGCTACATTTACACTAGGCCAAATCAACTGAAAGCATCAGCATAGTGACCTACCCTGGGAGGTACCAAGTGTGTGATCGAATGATGGACCAGTGAATGATGATGGTGTACTTCCCTTGTGAGTTACCCAATTGAAATCGTCTTCAAAACTGACATCATGCCAACTGTAGAAACCTGCCTGCTCAAATGTCACTCTGTGCTGACAATCTATGGGCAAGGACAAATTATCACATGGATTAACACAGGGACCCAGTACTGCAAAAAAGGGTTACATTCACACAGACATACCGCTGAAAAGGATTAAAAGAGTTATAATGTGGTAACTCACCAAGCAACTTCACACAATGCTGTTTTTTTGCCAGGTCTATGAACTAACCATCAACTTTGAATTCCGCTCCATATTATAATTGAGATTACACTTAAAGGACATAATCTGTGATTGTTCCACCCAGATAACATGACTAACTTCAGTTAAATACCAAATTGCTCTTTCAGATATCTATTTTAGCTTTCAAGACAGTGCAATTGATATAAATGACAAAATGATGTTAAAGACTCCCACCCTCACACCTGCAGTTGTGTTGGTTATCTAGATATACAGCACTTCAGAGCTCCAACAACTCAGTTTCTTCCTGGCCATTGTCTTACTCTCAGAACTGAGGAAGGGGTTATAACACTGAAACATTTTCTGTATCATACCAGCTTGTGTGTTCACCCAGAGTCTTTAATATCTTTTTTGTCATTCCAATGAGGGTGAATTGTTCAAGTCGTTCGTTCTTCTAAAAGCATTTGATATAATTTAACAAGCCAAGGTCTTTTAACAGCACATTTCTGAAACTTGGGAGTCATGCCTATAATTTCCCTTCCTCCGCAAAAGATGTATATACCACAAAATAGCTGAATATTTTTTCCACCCCATACACCACATTTAAAAAAACCTAAACTAATGAGAATTTCTTTGAAACAACATACCACATTCATTGAGGTCACTGCAATTGAAGCCATTGCCAGTAAATCCCCTTAGACATGTGCAACTGAAGGAGCCAAAATAATTGTTGCAAACCGCATTGACATCACAAGGAGCAGAGAAGCATTCATTGATGTCTGTACAATGGTAACCAGTCCCAGTGTAACCTGACCGACAAGAGCAGGAAAACCCTCCAGCCTGGTTTTGACAAATTGCAGATAGACTGCAATTGTGTGAAAATGTCCTACATTCGTCAATGTCCATGCACAATTCACCATTGCCAAAGAATCCAGGGAAGCAGGTGCATCTGTAAGATCCAGGGTTGTTTGTACAGGTCGCGTTTACACTGCAGTTATGCGAATTAAGGCCACATTCATCGTTGTCCAAACAAATTGGAGAATTATGGCAGGAGAACCCAGGCAGACAGCCACATCTGAATGATCCAATGGTGTTCTGGCATGCATCACCACAGCATGATGGATCTTTAGCAGAAAAACGGAAATTTTCAAACTTTTAATTTAGCTGCAGTGGAATATGGGCAAGGGATGTTCATCATAGTAAATGTCACCTAGCTCATATTGTGTGCACCAATGATAACTGTAAATTTATCATAAATAAAATATAACCTGATTGATCGGAGCATGTGACCAGTCCAGTGCAGTTATGTAGTCCAACTGAGCACTCATCAATGTCACTGCAAACGGAGCCATTTCCTGTAAATCCATTTTCGCACACACAGGCAAAGGAGCCTGGAGTATTCACACATGAGGAATTAAAGTGGCAAACTCCAGGAACGTCTGCTAGGCCTAAACACCAAAAACACAAATAGTAATTGTTTGTTGAAGACAATCGGCTGCTGACTTAAAAAGACCCTGAAAAGTGGCAAACAAGATATCACGACAACAATCAACCCTAAACAATGCTAAGTGTGTGATTTCAAAATAGGTTAGTGAATTTTTGCAACAAGGGATTTGATAGCTCTTTGCGGATTTTCCAGGATTACACTCTCTTACAGCTGCAGTATGCCCTTACTCATACAGCCACACGAGTGTGGGTTGAAGCTGAGGTCGTCAATGGCAATGTCACCCCTATAACTTGACCCTGCCACACCAATGATGTCAATCTGCATTGAAAGAGAAAGGAAGGTTACCAAATCAAACTAGACATATCACTGAGTCTTCTTCCTACGAATAGCTATCTGAATACCACCTGCAGCTGCTTGGCTCTATCCTGTTTTACCTTCAAGAAGCTGTAGAACTTGATTCAAAATCCTGATTAAGCCACTGTAGTTTTTTTCATCCTGGTTTAATCATACTTAGACCTACATAGGGAAGAAGAACAATGACAACGTTTGGTTTTCCACTTTTAGTATTCTGGGATATCTGTCGTTTAGTGAAAGGTGGATGCTGCACCAGGATAAGCTGCCTTCAATGCAATAACAAAAAATATCCACTGTAAAATCAACAATGACTGTTCATCAACATCGACAGATATTCTGTCCCAAGTATGCCAATTAACCCTCCATATATTTGTTATATGTGGGAGCAAAGGAAGGAGAAGAATAAGATTGAACTAATAGGAAATAGAGGAAGAGGATGAGGAGAGAAAATGAAAGTGCTCTCCTACACCATTACCCAAAAACTTGGCGTTTCCAACACTGTTATTGTCACTGTAGCTGGTCGCCAGGTATTTCCTTGGTTACCAAGACGTTGAAAAACAGTGGTCAGTCTGTTATCTGCATTAAGCTGTACCTCCAACCTGTTGATTGTTGTGCCATACATGTGGTACCACAGCTTGAACTGGCAAGATGGTGTTGAAGGTTTTTGAAAAGTTGGTGATCGGAATATTGCCCGATAGCCATTCGCTGTTACAGAAGTCTCAATGTAAAGGTACCACCCTGCAAAAACGGGGCTGTCATCAATATTTCAAACTTGAATCATGACAAACAGGTTTTGACTATGTGCTACTGATGATACTGAATTTCCACATAATTAGGAAGAGACAAAGAGAGAGGCATGAGAGGTGGGGAAGGGGAAGAAGATGACAGTCAGAGAGAAAGAGTAAAAGCACTGCTTTACAGCCAATGTGTAGTACTCATTGAACAGAAAAACCGAGTTTCCTATTGTATATATAGATATTCATCGCATTTTGAGTTCTACAGGCAGTGCCAACTGCATACATGGCAAAAGAACATAGCTGAACGCTTTACATCCTATCACCTTTTCACCTTTATCATACTGTTATGTTCCCTGACCTGTTTCCTGTGGTAATGATGGCATATAGTTCATGCATTGCCAGGTGCTGTGTGTTTCTCTTGTTCTTCTTTGTCTAGCATTCAACATGTCCAAGAGCACAGCACAGCTGTGCAGTTGTAGGTCTCGGTTGCATCAATGTGTTTGCTGTAAAATGCTGGCAAAGTCATAGTGCAAAGGAATATTTCCTTTATAGCCATCCAAAATGTTCTTACCTAAAACAGTGCCAAGGGTATGGTCAAAAGAAGGACCTGTGCTAACTGATGGTGTTGAGCCACGGTGAAGCTGCCAGTTGAAATTGTCCCCAAAATAAATGTTGTGCCATCCCTTAAATAACAAAGGTGTACCACCTTCAAAAGTGACCTCCTTGTTGCAATCGATATCTGCACACAGACATATATCAATTGAAGCAGCAACAGCTCCTACTGTGAAAACCTATGACCTATATTTATATATGCAGCAACATATAATTCTACTGTGCAAAGCCGTAGTTCTTGCTCTATTCTTATAACTATCATCTCAAATTTATCTAGGAAATGAAGAACAGTAGGAGAAACGAATTTAGGCTTGGAGTTACATGAGGTGCTGCCAAAGAAAAAAGGTGTGAGGAGAATACAAAATAAACGTTCATTAGTTGCAAATAGACAAGGAACACCTTCAGTCCCTGCGTCTTTGTATTCAACCAACAGTTTTCCACCATTAGTCTCTTTTTTTGGCTTGAGAAGACTGTTAAGAACGCTGTTGGAGCACTAAAGTACAGGACTTCAAGACATGTTACACTCAGGCCTTTCTAATTCCTTGGCCATGTATCTGCTCAATACTGCTCAGGCAACCAATTACGAGGACTTCTTGTACATGCCACCAACTTTCTTTCAAAGGCTCAAGTAAAACCGGCAAAGAGCGCCATTGAACCCCTTCACTGCACATGTTTTGAGGTCAATATTGTGACTGTTTTCATTGCAAAACGTTTACAAAAACATCTAGCCAGAACTCTGTCGCCAACTTCGTGTTTGCTGGAATACTTGCTTCTTACACACCAACTATATCCTCTTCCTTGACCTAGGCCTCTGCAAATCGTGCCCTTTTTTGCCAGAGACTGACTCACTAAAGGTGTCTCCCTTTCCTTCAGCCATGGTGGTGGAATAGAAAGTGCTAGCTACATCTGCAGCCTTTCAAACATGGACCTTATGGTCCTGGATGAAATCCACTCGAAATGAAATTATATGTCATGTGCCGCAGAGTGTTTTCGGGTGAATTCAAGTCCATTACTGTACATCAACAAATTTTTGGAAGCATCCAATTTTCGGAAATTTCGGAAAGATGCACAATATCTGAAATAAAATATCTTCTGAAAATTTTTGTCCCCCATTCTCTTTAACTGTGATTGATTTTTGGAAACTTCTACACAAATCACTCCCGCATATCAGCCCATAGGTGTACATGCACGCCTTGTCTTGATTATCAAGACATGCTGACGCCCATTTCCGGAAATTTATCACTTCTGAAATCAAAGAAATGGAGATTTATGAAATTAACCAATTCCGAAAATTTGTTGATCTAAAGTAATTTCCTCGCACTCGGATTTATCAACCGTGTATAAATCACTGGGGATAACTTAACTTTCACAAGATTTATAGGCCAATAAATCCATGTGCTCTGTAATTTAATGTATGCATTTTTGTGGATGTCTATAATGTCGTTTTATCATTGGAAAGGATATGAGCTGGCTTGTATCTTCCTGTCCCAAGTCAAGGATTGTAATATAGGCCTTGTTAAAGGTGGGGACAGAAAGGCTAGATAGTTAGACTAAGGATCCCAGGATGTACATGGCCAAATTAGGGTCATCAAAACCATGGCAACAATGGCTTCTCCCTTTTGTTTACCTTTGCCTGTAGCGACAAACTTGCGTAAGCTGTCACAACACCATCTCAACTTACTGGTCGTAAGAAAGATGCACTGACACTGGACCAGAGGAAAGGAAACTTTGGTGCAGCACAACTGGGAATTGATTACAGGGCCTTTCGTATTGCGCACAAATGCTCAAAGCACTTGAGCTATCGTGCCACAGCCAAGACTGCACAAACCATCCACCTCCAGTACTAATGGCAATGCTGCATTGCCAGGTGACTGCAATGCCGCTGTCTACTAAAGCAGTCTACTACAAGGGCCATCCTCACCAGGTTGTTACAATCATAGCACCATCCAAACTTGCATGCTTCTTTCTAATGACCTTGGTTCTCTGGCCATTAAAATGACTGTTGTCCTCCCATAGGGGACACCAGAATTTTAGAAGTGCTGCAGCCAGTAATGTGTTGAAACAATTGGTGGCTAGTTGTCACAGCACAGCTAATGTAATTGATTAGCTTGAACGCCAAACAGGATACTATATGCGCTATCATTCAGATAGAGAAGGATGGAACCTAGTTTTAGGATGTTGTCAGGAAATTGTGCAGATTTTGGTGGCTGTAATACCACAGGTACAAAACAATAAAAATAACTATTCTTGAAAATAAACAGTGCAGAAATAAAGGCAGCATACCTAGGAGGCAGTGAAGCTAGGTTTCAAGAATGCTTGAGCACTGCAGCTGTACTTTGAGTATTAATTTTGATCATGTATGCATGCCCCATCAAACATAAACAGTTGGGCTTTCAAGATCTGCTGCAACATCTAGTGTGCAAAAATTGAGTGAATGCATACCCATCAAACATAAACAGTTGGGCCTTCAAGATCTGCTGCAACATCCAGTGTGCAAAAATCGAGCGAATACATATGTTAGATAGCACAGGGACGGAAGATAAACTCCAGAAGTTTGCCACTGCAAAGCTGCTGAGAAACTGCAGAAATTGAGCAGGGCTTCTGAAAATGGAATTGCCATGACAACAATGTTTGCTGTTTCCTGGATATTTGCCTCAAGTCTAGGTCTGACCAAAACAATTGCCCTGACAACCACATCCACTTGGTGCAATGCTGTCTACTGGTAATGGCAACTTGGCAAACACAATTTGATATACGTACCCTGGTAACACAAGTCAAAAAATTCCCAGCATTCCTTTTGCAATCTTTCAGCACTTTGGGTGAGGCAAACATATGGTGTTTGGATTTTCTTTGGCCTACTTTGACATGCATGAGCAGTAAAGTGCTGCAGATTGGAGCATGTAGCTTTCTGCTTTTCCACAGCTGATTTTGGGCTTGTGTAGCAGCTACAATAACCACAATATTCAATTGATCATACGCCTATCATATGCATTGGATCATATGCCTATCATATGCATTGGATCATATGCCTATCATATGTATTGGATCATATGCCTATCATATG
>JAOWAW010104427.1:0-14743 GCA_028565695.1 Nicola tetela
TGTGTGTGTGTGTGTGTGTGTGTGTGTGTGTGTGTGTGTGTGTGTGTGTGTGTGTGTGTGTGTGTGATAACACATAGGAATTGGTCCTACTGTGATTGGATGGCAGCTAAGAGCTTTTCTAAAGTTATTATGCTGACTATTGCTGGGATTTTTCTTGTTTTGCAGTGCAACACAAGCAGCTTAGGAACTTTACCATGGCTACGGTATGCAATAGTGCAAAACTGATTTTATTTTCACAACAAACAAAAGTTCCTAGAAGTTGCTGTGGATGTAAGGAAAGCACCCTAGCACATTATTGGGACTAGCGTTGCAGGCTCATGCACTACTGCACATTGCTATATCTCTAGGCTTTGTAGCAGCCAATTACTTCGATGGAGACTCCATCTTGGTAAACTATCATCTATGCAAACAGAGTGGGATATTTATTAGTCCTTTGACAAACAATGGCCAAGTTTGTCATAACAAAGGTAGATTGTAGCAAATAGAATCTAGAGGTTTGGTGATGCCACTTAATGTGTTTGGGTGCATGACATGGATGTTTTGTTATAGTTTAAAAAGACATACTTGGGAAGTAGCGAGAAACAATTTTTCAGCATAGATGGCTGTTGAGTCCTGCCCAAAATGAAACAACTTTGCTTTTCCCTTGGACTAATATCATATTTACACTTTTAGCAGCTCCTATGAAATGTCAACTCTTTTTTTCACTTCATGTGCCTGTCGTAAAGCTAATTATATATGTATTGCTGTTCCTGTCTTGTCATCAGCCTAGCTGAAAATTCCCACTTGTTCCAGGGATGGAAAAGGCAATGAGGTTTCTGATTTTTGTGGGAATTTTTTTGGTTTTTGTACTGATTTGAGTAATGTGAATCATTCTGAGGTTAACAACTCAATTCTGCTGTTGGCTTTCTTGTTCTTAAAGGCTTTGTGTTTGGCATGTCACACGTCTCGGGGATGATATGCTTATTGGAGAAGTAAGCAAACTCGTTTCTTGCTCTGCTATAAATGTCTGATATCTAGCAATTATTGTGTACTTGCTCATGTAGACATGCTGTCACATGCGCTCAAACCTGCATGCACACACATGTACCTGCACATGCATACTTAAAAATGCAATGGGCATACACTAGCAAAGACACAGTGTACCAAAGAAACTCACAGGTGCAGGATTGTCACATGCGCTCAAACCCGCATGCACACACATGTACCTGCACATGCATGCTTAAAAATGCAATGGGCATACACTAGCATAGACACAGTGTACCAAAGAAACTCACAGGTGCAGGATTGCCTACCCTGTCAGTTTGTCAGCAATTTACTGATTTTAGAGTAAGAAATTCGCCTATTCACGACACAATGATGCCGATAAAAACAGAGGAGCTAAAAGATGTGGGAATATGTAACAGCAGGGTTCTATCTAGAGCCAGCCAGCTATATTTGCTGGCTGATTAAAAACAGGAGAAGACTTTTGCCAGCGCTGCACTGCCATATTTGAATTCCTCCATCACAAGTCCAGGCCGTACTTAGTCGATGCAGTCACACTTGTGATCATTCAAACCGTTTTGAGTCTATTTTGTCTCGATCATCAACAGGCCCAAATCAATATGCAGTCATGTGCTTGTACTGGTGCAGCACTAGCACATTGCTTATATGCTGCACTGGTGGAGAAGCATGGATTGTTCCAAAACTACAGGTTTCAACTGTAGCTTTCAACTGCTAGGCCAACATGGTCCAGGATTAATAATGACCACATGAAGCAGAAGACTCATGGATGCATGATCGTGCAGGTGGTAGTCTCTGAGTGGTCTTCTGCGCCACAACACGACCTAACGGGCGAGTGGTCTCAAAGAACCTGCAGCAAATTGACTGGTGAACTCAGTGGTCAGATATACAAATGCAAGTATGGTTCGTTGCAGAAGATTAAGTAGCATTTTTAGGATAGGGAGCAGGCTACCTACTGATTTTTGAACATTTCAGGTTGGCAACCCTGCAGGTGTTGTAATGCGTTGTCATTCATAACTCATTAATATTGTTAATGTAAAGTTTACGGCTCATCTTTTTTCAGTCTGTTGCCTTCATGGCTGGTTCCCCAAACTTTGCCCCACTGCAGCTTAGTACTCACTAACTGGGTATTGAAAGTTGAAATAAACAAAACTTGAGGGGTTGGGGTACCTGTAGTTTGTCCTTGGTTTGGTAATCAACCAATCTACGTAATTCCCTCCAGCAATCCAATGACATAAATACTTTCTGTTTGGGAATGAGATTTTCCTTATCTTGCTGAAAAGAGAAGATACTGTAAATCCAAAATTATTTGTACGTGCGTTTCAGGCAGAAAGCATTTTGTATGCATGAGATTTTCATACAAAGCTGAAGCTGGTACTGAAAAAAATTGACTGCACCACTAGCACTAGTAATATGGAGAAAATTGATACGTGCTTTGCGCTTTTCCACAAATTTAAATGTGCTGAGCCAGACCATAAGTGCGTACGGCATTGCAGAGTTGTACGTTTCCGCATTGTGAAATCATAATGTTTTAAGTACTTCTCGAAATATTTTAGTGCGCATGAAATTGTAGTAGCCTTGCCCTCAAAGTATACAAACAAAAAATGCAAATTCTGGATCTGCAGTGGTCTTGGTGGAAGATAAATTTCTCCTTTGCAATACTAGCAGGATGGAAGGCCTAAATATGAATGTTGGAAATCTTCCAATGTGTAAAGGACTTCAAATCTGTTTATTGACAAAGCAGCCATGGGTTAGTGCTGTTGTTTCTTGTGCTGTGTTGGCAGGTGACTATCAATCTTGGGCAGTTGGATTTGTCACAAACGCATGACGCGTGGTATCTCTTACAAGATGTGCCACATAACACTTTGCGAAGAACCACTAGTGATCCATACAACATATCAGCATCCCTGCCCACACCCTGCCCAAGTCATTTGCCACCACTATCACCTCGAAGTAGCCGAAATTTGTTGTTAAAACGAAACACAACTGATGGAATGATTTCACTACGGTTGGGACTACGTTACTGTGAAGACCGAGTGCTTCCAGCTCGATATTACTCAGGCTTGGAGGAACTGTTAATGCGCTCTCTTAATCGCAGTGACGTAAGATAATCCATACTCGTTTCTGCCTGTCACTGCTGCCCTGTTAAATTTTGATCACAAATTTTATACAAGGAGTAAAGTCATCCCTGGTCAGCATCAATAAAACTTAACTAAAAGGTCATTATTGTAGCTAGACTCAGACCCTCCGTTACAACTGTTGAATATATTTCCACAAGATTTTGTTTATGAAACTGAGGGTGGAATGATCAGGTGTCCCCTAATAAGGAGATACATTTCCTAACTAGGAGACGGTGTTTGATTATTCAGTGGAAGAGTTCAAAGTTCTGTAGGGGTACCAGGGGACTTCCCATTGTGTGCATTGTGCTTAAGGTGGCTTGATCCAGTTATGATGTCACAATGGTAAGGCCTGTACATAAACTTAGATGCCCTGTAAGTTTTCCGATAGTGACGACACAGCTGGATTGAACCACCTTAAAATGATATAGTTTGGATCTCGTGTAGGTTAGAGAGTGGGGCTACCGCGTTATCATTCTTCTCTCGGTGTGCATCAGACTAGACTTGAACATTTTGAAGGAATAGTTCTCTTCATCTTGTTGGTGTATGTGAAAACACAGTTTGGTGTTTCCTCTGCTTTTAGTGGTTTCCGTGAGCTTTGAGAATGGCAAACTGGAGGATTGCAACTTATAATTTATTAAATTACTTGCCAATGAGAGTGCATGTATCTTTGAATAGGGTTGCTGTTGTGAGGAGCAATCTTGCAGTTGGTAGTAAATTCAATTTTGCACAATTTTTATTGGATACCCTGGAGTTAGCAGGCATTATTTTCTTACCACTGATTGCATGCAAGTAACAGCAGATGGAAATATGCATGTTTAGTGACCTCTTGATTGTGTTTAGCCTTTGCCTGTTCTGATAATTCCTTAAATCCAATTAGCTTGAGAGCTGGCAGCAGCTATGTGATGATAGTCAACCTACGTTATCCATTGGCTCTTTAATTTCTCGGTTCTCTTCCACTCTTTCTTCTTGTTTGCATCATCTTTTCCCACAGCATCCTAGCCTTTGTCCAGTCCTCCTCTTATTCAGTTTATGCAAGGAGAGAAACACCTTGGCAAACACCCTTGTTAAAGTCTACCTCCACAAGAACAAGGTAAACTTCATTTGGGACCTCTCACTAAAGTTCCTCCTGTTATCTATGGATCAGACACAACAGACACTGTTTTTGCTGCCTGAGTCTTTAAATTTCCTTTTCCAACTCTTCTGTGTGCGGGTAGCTCATGGAGTTTATCACAGAGGCGGTGTGGTACGACTTACTTCAAACGAAGTAAGTAATTATATCAGTTTTAGACCTCTTGCAAGTACCATTTTTCTTAAGCTGTATTCATGAGTATCCTTTGCTGTGCATCTATACACTACAGGCCAGTGTTCTCTCTATTGGATTTTCGGAATCAGTTCTGTCGCATGGTTGGCCTAATTTTTTTCTGAGTCTGTCTGGCAGTAAACCTGACACTCAGTGTGTGCATCTGTCTGTTTTGTTTGTCTCTTTTATGTGTCTGTACACTTGTCAGTCTGTCTGTTTGTGTAGCTGATACCTATGTTTTCTTTCAAATTGTTTTCTAGCGTTAATTAAGTCAGTCAAAATTATACCCATATATCAATTGTTTGAGCATAGATGTGGTTATCCGGCGACCCAGCTGATTCTGTGTGTGCTTCTGCACACGTGTTTTGTGTGTGTTCATGTGAACGTGTATGTATACGTGTGTGTGTGTGCGCGCGCACGCATGTGCGCATCTGTTTGTCCGAATATGTCTGTGTGTGTATGTGCGTGCATGGCAACAATCTATCAGCAATCCTGACACAATGTTCCGAAGCAACTCATTGGCCACCAAAGTTATTGATGAAATGATGAAGATCGTTGGACACGATTATTTGCGTGAGACAGTCAAAGATACCCTTGATAAGGTGGGATTACTATATCAGACTGCATGGGCTGGTTGAGAGTACTCTCTCTCTCTCTCTCTCTCTCTCTCTCTCTCTCTCTCTCCCCTTCTCTCCCCCTCTGTCTGTCTGTCTCCCTCCCTCTCTTTCTCTGTCTCCCTCCCCCTCGCTCTCTCAGTCTCATACACTCTCTCTTTGTATCTCATTCTCTCCCCCCTCTCTTTCCATCCGTTCTATCCCTCTCCCCCTTTCTCTCTGTCTTTCTCTCTCTATCTCTCTGTTTGTCAGTCTGTCTTTCTATCTACCCAGTCTTTCTCTCTTCCCTCTCTCTCTCTCTCTTTCTCTCCATCTCTCTCTTATTCATCATCATTCTTAGGGTTGCCGTTAATAGGCCATAATCAAACCACAGTTTATTGCTTTTCACAATTTTTAGCTCATGTTTAGATTGAGGGGAAGAAGATCGCAACTGTAAACATGTACAAAACTTAACTATTGTGTTTTTTAAATGTACTGTAAACTTGCCATTCTTGCCAGAAGGAAGTAATCCCCTAGAAAATATGTTCACTCCTGTTTTCAAGTTGTATGCACCCCCTCCACACTACCAGTTAAACACATTCATAGAATAACGCCTTCACTCAAACCTCACACACGCTGTACATAAAATGCCAAGCTAGTACCTCTAACTCTCAGATAACCTGATGATGGCCAGGGAAATCTTGGCCAAAGCATCATTGTTTTCAAATTAATAGCTGCCCAAGAGAATCTTTGCTACTTCAATGTACTGTAACGAAAAGTAGTGATAATTGCTGACCTACAACTGTTTGTTTCTTTCGCTTCTGGGAATCACTTTGTTGATCACCCAAGGTATAATGTAGCTTCTTTTCCTGTGCCTGCTGTCGTTTCTTTAGTGATATTAATGGTAAACATAGGTTTGAATTAAGAGAACAATAAACTAGAATAAGTTAGAATACTTCTTGGGGGTCCAGTGTGGTGTGCACTGTGTGTCTATAGACAATGTACATGTTATTGATTTTCTAGTCTCTAAAATAAGAAGTACAAGCTTTGCTTTTGTTTGCAACTTCTGATCACAGATATTCTCCGAGCATCGGTCGTGCGAAATTGACTTGTCACGCTTACAGGACAAGGATCAGCTTTCCAAAAACTTGGTATGATTCTCCATATGCATATAGCCACCAGTTAGGCAGGAAGTATTCCTTAAACATTGCTTTGCCTTGCTTGTACAGATGCAAAATGTAACATTGCTTTGCCTTGCTTGTGCAGGTGTAAAATGTAAATCTGCAAATCAAACCATGGAAACCAAAGAATGGTTGCCTTGTTGATTTTTTTCCTTTGTCAACAGGAAAACATCAGTGGCTATGCAGAAGAGTTGTATGATTGCATTACGATGTCAGTCGATGCTTGCCCCATCCTCATCTCTCGGGTTCTTTCTGTTGTGCGAGATATGGCCCTGAAGAGATACGCTGGCATGTACAGTAAGCCCTGTCTCACCCCTGTCTCCATTTTTCATGTCAGCCTTCCATGTCCAGATTGCCAATTTCCAGATGCAGTGTACATCATAACAGAGCAAAAAACAAATCCAGAGTGGACAGAGGTTGTAGTTTTAGAAATTTGCCCAGATCAAACTTAGCATTGAGGAGAGAACATTTGGATGTTAGTGCCAGGAGAATTTGAGACGATCAATTATTTGTATCTGTCTGGAAAAGGTAATGTTTGGTATGTTTCATTGTAGCTTACTATTTGAGGGGAAACCTCTTATGAGTTCCTTTTGTGTAACATTGAGGAGAGACACCCCAAATGTCTACCAGCACACTTTAAAGTCTTGCTTGTCTTGTCCTATTTCGATCAACATAATAGATTTTGCCATTGTTAATGCAGCTGTATTCAACAGGTTCTAGAATCCTATACCAGAAAGTATCTTTAGGTGCAAAACCATTAATCATCTTGCAGGAAGAATGGTGACAAATGTGGATGACTCAGCAAGTGACATTTCCTGCGTAGAGTGTGTTACGGAACTAAAATACCCAGGCCTGAGAGAGACAATCAAAGGAGAAAAGACAGCTTGGTTTGGGATGAGTGAAAGGAGAAGAACAGGAAAAGACTGAGAAAGTGGGGCCATATGAAGCTAAGAAAACAGGTACATGAAAGTGAGAAAATAAATGCCACTTGAAAGCGAAATGTAATGGTGATCAAGGGCTTGATAAATTTGTCAGTCAGTAGCAGAGTGACACTATCTGTATCTAGCACTTACCTAAGATTTGCAAGGATTGTGATCTTTGTGTAGTGTCAATTTTGATTGTTTTGCTTGCCACCGTTTGGCATGGGTTTTCTCTGGACTGTCTCACCTGACTTCTTGTGTTGCTCTTCTCTTCAGATGTTGGCTGGGTTCCATACGCTGCTGTCAGCTCGTTCATCTTTCTCCGCTTTTTTGCTCCATCCATTCTTAACCCCAAGCTGTTTTTCCTTCGTGAAGACTTTGCGGTAAATACCCATGCACGCTACTTTGAATGGCTATCTTTTCTCTTACTTGCGCAAAACCTACCTCTTTCTTTATCTCTGTCTGTTTTTCACATTTCAGCAGGACTTTTATTTGTCTGCTTTGCCTTCGATAGGTCAGTGCCGTCTGAAGTTCTTCTCTGCCACCCTGTCTTCAATACACCCTTCATACCACTTCCCCCCTTCTCTGTTGTTCAGTCTCTCATTATCTCTCTTACCATCTCTCTTTTTCTCTCATTGTCTGAATTATTCTCTCTGCAGCCTTTGCTGAGTGTGTGTTCTGGCGGTTTTCTCAGTTTGTTGGGGTTTTTTTTATGTTCAGACACAGATTTTCTGTTCTTTTTCCTACATTTCTTTAAACTGACTCTTCCTTTTCCAGGACCCAACTGTGAGCCGAACACTAACGCTAGCATCCAAAGTTATACAAAGTCTTGGAAACAGGGCCCAGTGTCTTTCCTTGGACAAGTATGATGAGTCTGATTGGTTAGGTGGAGAGTCCGATCAAATAGAGGTGAGGGGGAGAGGGGCTGAGTTATTGAATTTTTGTTGAAGAAATCATCTTTACATGCTCTTTTAATTGATTTCTTTAATTACACTACTTGTAAGTTTTTTTTTTATAATGTGCACTGGGCAATCTGGTTCTGCAGCAACCACAATACACATTTTGTTTCCAACTGAGCTCTTTCTTCTTTCCCTCGTTTTCGTATCTCCTTTAATTTTCCATCTTTGCCCTTCCACCGAAAATTTTACCTTTTTCTGGGCTTGTGTTGCTTTTCTTTCCTCTCTTTTTTCTCTAACTCTCTCCTTTGCAAGTAACCTCTTTTTGGGGCTGTGTTTCCTTGGTCTCTTGTAGGTGGCAGACTTCTCTTTGGATCCCTTCGATAACCCAGAGTCACCGTTAAGAAAAGAATCAGATGTTCAGTCTGTGAAGGTGAGGCGTTTTTCACTAGGGATGAGAGCAACTGTTCATTGTATCTGACACTTTTTGCCAATACAATGAAATTCAGGCATGATTTCCTATTTAGATATCCACTTTCATCTGCACCTGTACAATCCACCAAAGGATGCAGTCTCCTCATTTTATCAATACAATCCCAATCAATTGCACAGCTAGTTGCTGCTAGAGGCTGTCTATAATGAGCAGTAATTCTCAGTGTCTAAGCTTTGGCAGCATGCACCCTGATTCCCAGCATACCTTACCTCGATTGCCAATATGTCTTCAGAGGATGTTGAAATTTCCTTGCATTTACTTTAGCTTTTCTTATCCAACTTTTTGAGGCTGATTTGAAAATTTATGGAAAGTTTGTCTTGATTTTTCAGACCAGCCTTGCTGTCTTGTTTGCTATTTGCTACAGTCCAAGGAGTTGTTTATGGAACCACTGAACAAGAGGATTATTGACAATGCACACCTTGCTGGTGTACGGGAGGTCAGTCATTTTACTGTTCATTGTTTCAAAAAAAAACAAACAAAAAAAACAGTGACATTCTGTGCACTTGCTTGGCTTGAGTGCATCTCCAGAATTTGCTATGTCGTGTTATCTGTTAAGAAATTGTAGCATTACGGTCATGTCTATTGCACACTGTGGCTTGCTGTAGCATTACAGTCATGTCTATTGCACACTGTGGCATGTCTATTGCAAACTGTGGCTTGCTTAGGTGTGTCACTATTTTGTATTGCCTCGCAGTTTTTGGATAACATTTCAGCAGATGACATGGCCCAGGATGGTATCAAGAAGTCACTAATAAGCAAGTCAAAGTACCAAGTCGCAGCCTTGATCAAGTCTGGGTTAGTCAATGGGCCAGCAAAAAGACTGGTTTCCTTAGATGTTCTCTCTCAAGTTGTCTTACATAAAGAGTAGACAAAGAATGATGGAACAAATCTGGAGCAGTGAGCTGCGTGTGTGTGTGCGTGCGCGCGTGTGTGTGTGTACATACTGTATATGTCCATGTATGTGTGTGTCTGGGTATGTGTCTGCATGTCATTGCATATCTGTGTGTAAATAATGTTATTGTCACCAAGTACCAGTATTTAAAGACAGCTTTTTTTGCCCTGCACAGTTATGTGTACATGAGAACAACCAATCGGAGACGCTTCACTTCTCTCACGTCCAAGTCATCCAAGTTTCGCCAGTAAGCTTTGGCATTGCACGAAGCACAGTGTCCAAGTCACTTGTGGCAGTACATTGTAGTTGTGACTTAAGAAAAAGTCAATGACGTGGTGCACTTACAAATGAATTTCACTTTTCAAATGAAGTGTTCATGTTCTTAATTTAGTTCATAACCAACCAAGTATTCTTACTAAAGCCTCCCGTTGTGGTGAAAGGGCCTGTTTGACTGCACAAGTCTTATAATAGTATTTAAATGTAGCATGTTGTGCATGTATCTAATTCTTGTCAAGTAATGGGTGTGTTTATTGTTATATATTGCATTGATGCCTTTTGCTTTCATCTTTTTCGACATCATGCAGGTATGTTGTGCTCAAGGACAGGGAGATGTTACTGTCAAAATCAAAGGGTTAGTTGAATCTATGGTAGTGTTTGTTAGACCATTCACCAGATGGGTATTACATTGCAGTGAAGTAGCAGTGTGCCTCCTGCTTCCCATTTGTGAGGAAAGTTTGCAGTCAAATTAGAAAACCTCAACTCTGCCCAACACTGAGCCTTTTGAGTTTTGAAATATGCGAAAAATTTTGACTTTTACCTTTGTGGCTGGATGGTGAAAGAGTTTAAGTCCATCTTATGTGCCACAGCTGCCATTGGATCCTAATGGACTACACATATACCAGGTTTAACAGAGCTTACAGTGTTGCTTCATAAAGCGTAACCCCAACTGAGCAGCTAATGTTCTCTTCCAAGCATGAAACCAGTTGTAATGTCTTGGAAGAAAACTTCAACATTTATCATAGATATGGTGTTGAACACTCTTTGCTGATTAAATCCCAGGTTCTGTACTTTATTTTGGAACCTCTTGTGCAGCTATTCTTGGGAATTTTGGGCTAAAGCTACAAATATAGAGTATGTGTAGCTTCAAAATATAGCTCTTCTGAGAAAAAAAAGAATTCTGCATGCAGCACCATACTCCCAGGCTGTTTTTTGGCCTTATTTTTTCTGGATTTTCTGAGAAGTTTGCAAAACAGAAGACCACCCACAAACGTCTTCCTGTCTTTTTTCCTCCCTCAAAGGGTAGCCATCACAGTCTTGCTGTAATAAGCCCTCTGTTTAGTCTTTCTCTTTCGCAGGAATACAGTCGATTTTGAGCTTGACTTAATTCTCTGGAGAAGGCTTGTGTGGCGACAGATGCTTCGTTCACTAAATACAGTGAGGGCTAAAAGCGCATATACCTGCTCTACTGTTTCCCACCCAAAATATTTGCTCCAGTTGACAGCTTCTGTTCCACATTTGCCTCGGAAGACAAGCAAGGAGGCCCTTCTCTTTTGTACTGTAGAAACATGCTAGTACACACTGCAATTAACATAGTTCCGTTACTTTTTAACACAGGCTTATGCCGCCAAGATACGGCTGACCATGCAAAGGTCAACTGCTGTTGCCTGCATGTAGTTCTTGTACCACCGATGAACAATACCTGCCAGCCCCGTCCAGCCAACAAAGTGTGATTGTCAGTGGATGTGCTACATGTATCATGTTGCATTAGATCTACTGTACTGGTCTAACCATACAAACTTACATATATTGCATGTATGCAGCTGCATGCCCACACACATAATTGCACGCACTGATGCCAGCTCAGTTAATAATATATAAGCCACTGTGCATGTAGACTACACTCACTACAGAAATTTATAGGCAGATCTACCTAGTGTCATGCTTCGCAGCATTGTGCAGTGTTGTAGTCTTTGTGAGCTGTCCGCAAAAACAGCTGGCCACAGTTGCACAGAGTAGACCTACCATTGTTCTGCTGCACAGCACAGTATGGACGGGAAGCAGTCAGAAGAACCAAGGCTTGAGTCAAAAGCTGAGTGTTAAAGCAATGTTGAAAACAGCAGACAAACACAATGGCTAGAGCTTGTTTTGGCTGCACTTCTAAGACAACATACCTTCACTTACTTTCATGATTTAGATCTGCTAAGAGCTGTGTTTTACTGTGGTTTTTCTAATTTTTGGTCTAGTTTAATTTTCGGTAATTTCACTACTTGTCCTCTGATACCTAAAATTAAACTACACCTAAATTTTGTAAAATGAATACCTGACATCCACGTGATGAACTATGCTGCGCATGCATGCAGTGCTCCGCCACAAAAGTGTCCATGTACTGCCTGTGTGCACATTCAACACTCTATTGTCAACTGGTGATCATGGTCCAGAAGACTATTGCTCAACTACACCAAAAAGTTGGCACTCCGCAAGTACTGAATTTTGTCTGAGTGAAATTAGTAAGATTACAGTGTCTTTTTCACAAGCATGTCGACTAATGCTAGAATGCGCAATACCACATGCCCAGTCTTCGCACGGCAGAGCAATGTGTGCAGCCTATGCATCCACATGCCATGATTACTACATGTAGAATACGTCATCTCGCTCACGAGAAGGATGCAGCTTACCCAGCCAGCAGGAAGTGTGGCCAAAACTGGTCCGCAGTTGAACCTGAGATTAAGCCAGCAGAGCAGAGCTAGGTTTGCCACCCATAGCCAGCAGCTGCTCAAAATTGGCAAAATTTAGTACTGAAATGAGTGTGACTACATGTATTTCCTTATTGAGTATTGTCTCTCCATATTGGGCAAGATATCCACTGATCAAGTACTGGGATACTATCAACCTGTGCAGGTACTGCCAATGTTTAATTTGATGACAATACTCTTTATTAGAAAAATAGAGTTAGTATAGTTGCTTTGATTCTTCAATAAGACACTCAACAAAAAAGTAAGGCACTCAGTGCAACATTCATGGTGTTGGTCACCACTTACATTTGCCTCTTTTTTGGGGGGAGAGGGAGTTAATTCCTTTCAGTCATCAAAGTAAGCCTAGCCCCTTTGTGGCAGTCATCATTTGCCCTGCCTGCCACTCTATCCACTCACAAATCATTCACACAAAAAATTTCTGCAATCGAAGATGGCTCCACTTGTATCAGCACAGGACAGTTACCATGCATGTTTACAAGTGCATGTATTGTGGGTATATTCAATTTACAGTTGCGCCAGTGCAAAGTTTGTTTTGTTGCAACCCGAGCTTGGTTCATGGACAGTGGAACACACAGTAGGATGCTGAACATGCGTCTAGTCCTTATATATACGCATCCACATATACGAGGAGACTGCACCCACTTGCTTGCATAGCCTGCATGTGGAGCGTTAGTTCTCGAGCTCGTACGGAATAGATATGCATCAACCTATATATGGTAGCTGGTAGGTCAGCACTGATCAATATTTGCACTGCACAGGCATGCATGGGTTGACCACTGAGGTGCACGTGGAACCACATAGACACAGCAAAACACAGGTTTCCCTTAAACCTCTCAGGTGCCAGTATCCAGCGCTGCCTGCTTTTGTACAACTTGTTTACGCAAACAACTACTTCATGAATTACACTTATTGGGTAGTATTCAAGTACTAAGCATACTCATTTCAGCTCTAATTTTTACACATTTACACATTGTGATGCACACAGCCTTTATGAAAGTGTTTCTAAAGAGATATTTTCTTGCAGGTTCTGCTATTTTGAGGTTTCTTGGCTCACTTTACTGTTAATTGCACTGTTCTCTTTTTTTGTTGGTATAGGTGAAACTCCATGCAACACGATTCCAGCACTGACGATTTTAACAGTTGAGAAAGTTGATAAAAATGCGTTTGAAACAGAACATGTAAGTGGTGGCTTGTCTTGCATTAGACTAGATTGTCATGTTGTGCAGCAGGACTTGTGCTACATGGTAGAGATTGTAAAGTTCTGAATTGAAACACTAATCTATGCTTGAATTTCCATTAGAGGCTGAGAATGTTTTTCAGATTATTTGGATGTCACTACCTTTATTTTCTGCCTGAATAAGGGGTTCATGATGAGTTGTGCACTGGCTCTCAGGAAGCCTTGGAGTTAATGGGGCTGCCCTGAGCATTACTGCATTTGTTTGTAGCAGTAAGCACTGTTGACTGTGATGCTTGGTAATGGTTTTATGTGTACGCATGGATTTTTTGTATCCTAGGTGATACAGGTCGTTATGGATAAAGGTGACATTCTCTACTTGCAGTGCAACAGTAGGGTGGAGGAGCACCAGTGGTGGGTGTTTAATTAACGCTAATTGTGTGAACAGTATACAGTGGAACCTCGGAATTATGGGCAGTCAAGGCACTGGAGCAACTTAAAAGCCTTTATTTCAGGGGTGCCCTTATGTCCAAATGTAGCTTTGACAAGGCACGATGTCAAAGCGTTGTTAACAAGCTCACATTAGTATGCATATACTTTCTCCTTAGAAGCTGGTGTAGTATTCTCAATTGCTGGCTGCCATTAATCGCTCAGGCTTAGTGTGGCTGAATCAGCCAACGATTGCTATTTCATAACATGCATGGGCAGCCGCCATTTTTCTTAGTGCCTGTGCTTCAGCATCTCAGATGTGTTTTGCAGTGCTGTCAAGCTGCCTTTGCATTGTGGCCTCCTGGTCAAGTTTCCTCTCACCCTTTCCCACCCTCAATCCCCTTGCTCTTGGATTAGGGTGTGCTCTCTTTTGTTGCAACTGATAAAGATCATACTAATGATAATAAAGAGAGGGGAGGATGTTTGCCGTGGGGGCAGGCCAGCTGATTACTTGGGTGATCTGCCGCTATGCTCACAGTGGGCCTGCAGGGTTGTGCTGAGCCGCAGCTATTGCTACCTTTGGCTGCAACTGGGCGCATGCCTGATACTGGGCTGTTGGCTGCACCTGGGCTCATGTCCGTGGCTAGGCCTTTGGCCACAGCAGGTCTCAGGCCTGCAACTTAGGCATTTTTGCTGTAATTTAGGGCTCCTGCCCGCTGCTGCTGGGACACGGCACAACACTGACATAGAATACGCAGCATCAACAGTGGTTACCAGTATGAACTCCACTCAAAGATCTCGTCTTCAATGTCTGTGAAGGAAGGCTGTACGCTGTATGGCTGGGGCCAGCTGGCAAGATGAGATTGAGCCGATTCTGCAGGAATTTCACATAACGAGGATAGATCACCGCTGGGCACTTCAAGTCGCAACTGCTGTTCGAAGATGTAAAGATAATACAGCGCCGCCACCACTGTGCAAGAAACTACGTCACAA
>JAOWAW010104438.1:0-14741 GCA_028565695.1 Nicola tetela
TCTCTCTCTCTCTCTCTCTCTCTCTCTCTCTCTCTCTCTCTCTCTCTCTCTCTCTCTCTCTCTCTCTCTCTGTTGCTGCTCTCTACTCCCAATCTTTTTGTACATCTCTCCCATTATTGAGTTATTTTGATGTTCCCACAATGACTGACTCCTTAAAGGGCAACTCAACCCCAAAATCAATATTAACACTAAAACTTCTTCCCCATGGAATGTTTCTGCACGAAGTAGCAGGAGCAAGAGCTGCTGCCTTTCGCTGATCAACCAAAGGGAGCTGCATGATTGCATCCACACCTATGACATAAGTAGTCCCAAGTGTCCAGCTGTACGTCTGCATTTACATCTACTTGCATATCTATGTATTCAGAAGCTCCAGTTCGAACGGGAAGGAAGAGGCTACTTGTGCAGCTCCCTGCTTGGATTTTGGTTAAGGCAGCAAGGACAGCCAGCTTTCAGGATGTAGACATGAGCCAGAATATGACAACCAGTGAGGAATTGGTGGCTTCTTTCTTCTGAATTGGACCAGAGCTTCTGAGCATAGGAATGGTACATAGATCTACATGCAAGTACATGTACAGGTAAAAGCACAGCTGTGCACTTGGGACTACTTACATCACAGGTGGGGGCGTGATCATGCAGCTCCCTTCGGTTGATCAGCAAAATGTGTCAGCTCTGGCTTCCGCTGCTTTGTACAGAGACATTCTGAAGGGAAGAGGACGAAATAGTGAAATTTTAATTTAGGGGATTGAGTTGCCTATTAAGCATGGCATGTATTGTGTGATAACTTTGTTGGATTTATTTGTAGGATCAGTCTACCCTGTTTTTTTTCTTTATCCTTTGTGTCTTAAGTGCTTGCTGTTATGACTCAAGTCTTAACACTCCTTTTCAGCTGTGTTCACTCTCTCATCATTGCTCCTATCAACTCCCTAGTGGCCTACCCACTCATACACTGCAACCATTTTTAGCTTAGAGCTCCAGCTAGATATTTCACATGTTGTTTCAAATTTTCTTTTAAACTATGATACAAGAGCATGCTTGCATACATGTGTATCTGTTCAGACCATGTGGGTAGAAGGCCCAGGTTGCCTTCAACCTGCTGCTTTTTATAATTCTTGCAAAATTCTTTTCCTCCAAGTCACCTCCTCACATTGCACTCAGTTTCATATGTTGCTTTTGCAGAACATGATCTGCACTTCAGCCGACATCCTCGAAATGAAGAACGCTCTCCACATATTCATCACGGTGACAAACCTCGTCAATTATTGCTCAGAGAAACATATTTTCGTGTAAGCCTGCTAAATAGGAATTTTTATCAAAATTCCGTGTTCAATCAAAATTGTCTTAGCTTCAGTTTTTTTTCGATTCACCTTGGATATTGTTTTAGAAATTCAATCAAGTTATGATGGGTTATTGGATTACTTCTATCGATTGTGGGGGCTTAGTTCTCCTTTGTTAGTTATTTGCTTGATATGTCCTTATGTGTCGTGGTGATTGTTCATCAAGTTTATGATTCACAAGCAGACTGAGGACAATGCAAGTTGAAATGAATCGTACTTGAACTGCACTCTTTCTGTGTCGTCTTATATACCCGGATTACAAATTTGTAATCCACCAGATGAAATAATGTGTTCCATCAGTGGATTGGGGTAATTTTTTTCGGATTGCAGCAAAAAAACTGTACCCTTGGACTAGTTTCACATATTACTATGGTTACATGTACTAGTAGATCACACCTGTTGCAGATCTACACTCTAGTACTTGAAAGAGGTGTGCATGGGTCCTCCCATCTACAGTAGCAGTGAGAGAACTGACTGAGTATGTACATACAAATAGACTTTTCTGTCTTCTTCCCCCAAATCAACACCACATGACCAAAAAAAAAAAAGATAAACGCTGTGTCTGAATGTATGTGCTATTAACCTAGAAACTTGCACGATTTTTTTCGCACGATGAATACACACACAGAGAAATAATTGTGCATGTCAAGATTATCTTCATGTGTGCAAAGCACTTCACGTACACAAAGGCTGACGGAATGATCCAATCAACTAGTAATCTGTTTTTATTTTTCTATAAATCCCAAATGAGTCACTGACTCCTGCAACATTCTCAAGATTTTGAGAGAGATGACAATTTGGCTCTTTTACTAGAGTGGCCATTCTCAAGTCAGAGAGAAATGGGGGTCAAGATGTGCAAGCGTAAAGTTTTATAACAGTAATATGCTGTAGACGTATAAGTTACAAAAACTGCAAAAAGTCTCTACATCACAAATCATGAGTACGTAGTGCACTCTAAAATAAGCAATGGTAACCAAGACAGGGTGTTGATTGGAATGACTCAGTGCATGGCATTGCGCAGTTTGTCTATGCCGACCAAGGCAAGATGGGTTTAAAGCAGTGTAAAGCCTTTTTTTTGTATGTCTTGTATAAATGTATGCACGTATACAGACCAATTCATGTGCACTGTGATATGCTCATTCTTATTTTCTTAAATGAATTATAACCACAGTGTAGTGCCCTTCAGGTCAAGAAAATGCTGATTGTTATACTTTCTTGAATAGAGAAGAGAATGAGAGGTAATGACTGAAGAGAGGGGAAAGATTGATATAAATCTATTGAGGTACAATGATCATTATGATTGTACAGGCGTATCATTGGTGTAGTACTAGTATATGTACTAGTATCATAACACTGATGACTACAATTGAAAGTTTGAAACCATAACCAGCTGTTTTGAAAATGCATGACTAAAGTTTACTGCCTATATACTATTATTTATTAACATTGGCAGTGTAGTAGTTCACAGAAGTAACACTATATCAAATTTATTGTTTTGCCCTAGCAAATAATGGAGGGTGGCCCATTCCAACTTGACAAGCATGATATTGATAAAGGATGAAATGATCTGTACAAAATCACCGTGTAAATTCAACGGCGATACTCTACAGGAAATCACACAACATCAGAGTCTCCCTGAGACTTTAGGAAAACATACAACCAAGCACGATCTTTCAGGTAAACAGAACATGAAGAGGAAGTTAACCGATGCACCATTACAACAACTTAAGAAAGCAGAGCCACTATTATCCCAGAACAAGAGAACAATCAACAATGATGTCCAGCAGCATTTTGTCGCTGCTTCAAGAAAGTTTTAAGCCAGTTTTGAGTGAAAAAATCAATCGGCCAACCATAGTGTTTGCACATTAAAGGATCTGATCGCTTCTTGGCAAGGATCATCATGTGCTCACATGCACTGCAGAGAAAGCATTAAAGCTTGTACAAGCCAAAATAGTGGTAATTTGCTGAGTCTACCAGTAGAGGTGGAAAACTCCGGTGCTTGGGGTTATCATACCTTAACTCCACTCTGTCACCTGCTTTCAAACGTATCACTCGACTGAGGGAAACAGAAACCACAAAGTCATCCCACTGATTGGCCGGGAAGTCAGGATTGGCTCGCAATTCTCTGCCAAAAAAACGTTGTGGTCTTTTAAATTTCAGATGCTCCCGTTGGCTGACTGTACCGTTTATGATGATAGGTGCATTGCTATTCTCACTGCCAGCGACGATCCTATCTTGGACGTACAGAATCAGCAGGTAGGTACCGTATCTGAAATCATTGAAGGTCACCTGTGCGTACACGTGATAAAGGCCAGCTTCTTCAATGTAGAGCGAATGGTTATGCATCCGTTCATCTTTTCGCACACCTTGCAGTATACCGCCTGGCCATTCTCTAACATTCACTGGACTCGGATTTTCACTGAAAAATGCCAGCAAATCATCTGTGCAGAACACAAGGAGAAGAAATGCTAAAATCAACTGATGCATGCATTGTGATGACTGATGCACCATTTTATTGATTTGAACTTGAAAAGCCTCACTCGTGATTGCTGGTTCTTATTTTCTACCTAGTCAGATCACAAATAGAAACAAAGAAAAGTTTGCTTACAACAGTAAAATACTGCCACCCATTCTCTTCCAAATTTCCCTCTCTTTTTTTTCACCTCTGTCCTGATTTGTTCTTACTATCGTCGTTTCAATGCAGCCCCACACCCATCTTTTTTCTAAAGCTTTCTTCCTCCCTTCTCTCTCTCTCCCTCCTGCTCTCTTTCTCTCTGTCTCCCTCTCTCTTTCCCTTTCTCTCTCTCTGTTTCTCTCTTTCTCTTTCTCTCTCTCTCTCTCCCTCTCTCCCTTTCTCTCTCCCTCTCCCTCTCTCTCTCTCACTCTCTCTCTCTCTCCCCTCAGCCATGCTTTTCATCCCCTCTGCCTGTCCCATTAATTTTTTATAATTTTCCCCATCACACCCTCCGCTCATTGTGTTTCACCACTTACATCTCTCCTTCAAGCATTCTCTCTTTTCCCTCCTCAACCCAAGCATTTCTTTCTCGATTTCATCACCACAGATAAAACACATCCAATAGCAGCCAATATATACCCAGTCATGGAGCTTGTCATTAAATAACAAAACACAAATCACATAACATAAATAAGAAGAAGATTATCAAGTTACACACTCCTTACTTGACAAAACCAGGCCGACCAGGTGGGCATGAGGTCGACTGTTTGTCTGTTCCAAACTAGTCTGGTTTACGATTGCACAAAAGAACAAAGGAAAAATTCCAAATCAAGTCAATCAGAGAAAGGCAAGTTGAATAAACTTTCCAATAATAGCATTAGCTAGGCATTTATTGCTAATGAAAAGTTGTCTACAGCTATGGAATTTTAAATAACATGATACCATAGAGAATATGTCTGCAAGGTAAGGTTTGGCAGTAATGTCATAAAAACAAAGTTAAGGTTTTATAATAATACAGTAGACTGCTATATAGTTGTTATACGTTGTACTTACCATTGGGTTAGTAACTGGTGGCTCCAGAACTCCATCATCTGTCAGTGGTACTCTGAGGCTTATAATCGTTTCGTTAACCTTGTGTTTGGTAATGTCACTCATGTGTAGTGTGATTCCGTTCTCTTTATAGTTGTACGTCTGTACTGTTGAGTTGCCGATGTAAAATAAATAAATAAATGAAGAAGAAGAAGAAGAAGAAAAAAGAAGAAGAAGAAGAAGAAGAAGAAGAAGAAGAAGAAGAAAAGAAGAAGAAGAAGAAGAAGAAGAAGAAGAAGAAATAATTGTTGGCTATTGACAAACTGACTATATTTATTTTATTGAGCTGTACACTTCAACATGAAAAGTAAGCCACATATATTAATTGATATGAAACAAGCCAGTTACATCTAGCATAGGACTAGTACATACAGCAAATATCTTTATCAGCAACAACAATGAATCATGCTCTGGTAATGAATAATCTGAATAACAGTAAAATATAAGCAGCAGCTCTATATGAGGTGACTTTAGGACAGGAGTTGAAAGATCAATGTAAGTTGATTTTCCTGTACAGTTTGTGTAAACCATCACTTTACATCACAATTCATGTGTGTGTTCTATTTGAAAGTTCCATCTGAAAAGAGCTATCAACTACCTTAAAAGTACCATTTCTCTCAGCGTTGACTATATACAGTCAAAGCAACCAACGGCAATGAGATCAAGGGTGAAAACTGTAAGACTCACCGGCACTGCGACGTAATCTCTTGTGGCAGAGCCTTCGACAGAGAAATGCTATTGAGCTTGGCTGCTTTACAGTTTTGGCTACCCGTTGTTGGCAGGAGGCACACGCATGTATGATTGCATCTGAAGTACAAAAATGCAAAATTTCACTCACACATGCACACAGATGCACAAAACACACACAGACATGCACATCACAACAGGTACCCTAGCCTTGCCCAATGTCAATGGGGAGAAACTTGTAACTGACTGACTATCTGCATGAGACTATGCATGATGGCCAATGCGAACTCTTTCTGTTTAACATATTCAACCACTTGAAACTTGCTGAAAGAAAGTAATTATCATGATAGGCCTTATAGTTGTACTACATGCCTGGTATATTAACACAACAAAAAATTATCCAAGTCCTTTGTCTGGGTAGTAATTTTCCTCCCTTTAAGCCCACCCCCACCAAAAACTTGGTGCTTTCCATAGATTTCTGTTTCAGCATTATTGAAGTATTTTGATAATAAAAAAAGTATGAACCAGCCAAGTTTGTACATGTAGGTGGAGCTGCAAAACAAGACAAAGGCAAGCAGTATCATCCTTTCTTCATAAAGTGCCACAAGAAAGGCCATTGGCCTAATTTTGCAATAGGGAAGTATCCATACTCCTGAACTTCTTGCAGAGGGATCTGCTTTGTTTTTTTTTCATTCAACTGCCTTCAAACTTCCATAAATAAAAATAAAATTAAACTTGCCCCAGTTCCAGAGCATACACACAGCTACATATTGTTACTTCAGATTTTCAAATTCTACCTCCTTGTCTCATTATTCACTGCCAAATCTAATAAAACAAGTACAAAATGCATTTTCTGAAAAAAATACTTATCTTAGTATGGAAGTGGAATCATATAGAAAATCTGCAGTAACTATATTCTCAGCAAGAGTTTAACACAATTTTTTGGGGAACATGAGCTGTTCCATTCAAAAAAATCCATTCACAAGGAAAAGATGAGTCAAACACTGCTTCCTTCCTCTCAAGCACACTCCCACTCTTGACCTTCATGGTTGAAAGTCACAATTTATGCCTCCATTGGTCAATAAAATGAGCTTGAACAGGAAGATTAATATAATTGTTTTTGAGCTTAATCTGCAGGCAACTTCGGGGAGGGGAGTGACCCTTAAACAGTCACTTTCAGTATAGGCCTGTCCACAAATTTCCCCTGATAGAACTCAGCTAACAAACATCATACAGATGTGTGTTTGACGTGCGGGGTCTCTTAATTAGTCAGCCCCGCAAAGGCATAACTATAGGACCGTGGTGTCTATGAGTTTTATATGGAAACTAAAACGCTACGGAAGGCAAAAGTCATCACCATAGTGTGCATGCAAAAAACTGCAGTCACCTGACACAAGATTTCCCATTCAAGTGAAGTAAGCTTAACTGTCCACTCACCATATTGAGCCTGTCCATGGGAGGACTTTGCAAACGCCTTAGCCCTCTCCACAGGGGGTGGTCGTGGTACCAAACCACTGTCCACACCACGAATCTGTTGGCATTATTACAAACAGAAACTAAATTCAGAGAATTTTCTATCTAAGCAAAACACTGTGCATGTCCAAGAGATCTGTGGTTATATAGCCCATTACTCAATATAACAAGTGTCTGTATGTAAATACTTACGCCTATGGGGGCTGGTTATGATAGCAGTGCTATCCTGGACTGCAGCTGCCTGTTGGTTGGTTATTGGAATCGATAGACTGGGTATTAAAAGACCCGGCCCAGGCAACTTTGCTGGTTTGTACATGGAGCTCGCACAGGCATACTAAGGGTATAGGAGCGCTACTACCATACTCTTGATTGGGGAACAAACTTCAAAAATTAAAATGACGTACAGAGCGCTTGCTATAGCAGCTCCGCCCTCGACAGGAGCCAGAAATCATCGTTACAGTCTATTTGTTTGTATGTGAAATGCGCCTCTTAGTAACCCTCAAGCAAGCAGTGTTGCAAGTCCTTGATCATGACCTGAAACGGAAGGCCAGACAGGAGTTCTCGATGGCCATTCACGCACATGTGTTACCATGATAGCTCGCCCACGAGTTCTTCACCTAGTACAGTATACGCTATAACGAAAGGGGTTGGCTAGCGCGGTGCAACTCTGCGCGTCGAAATCTCGTCGGCCGCTAGGCAGCTCGGCTCGGTTCTCCCTCACTTCACCACGGCTCAACAGAGTGCGACCCACTTGTGCGTCGCTCAATGGAGCGCTCCCCAATTCAGCACAACTTTAGGCCCAATATAGAGCACCTCAACAAAGCGCTCCCCATTTCAGCGTGTCAGACATGTTCTTACCGTGAAAAATCATAGACGAGCAACTAGCGGAATAATGGTTAACGATCAAGATAGACGGACTAAGCTAAGCGGGTAGGCCATACACACAAACTAGCAAGTGGTAGAGTTTGGTGCAGTTTAGAGATCATGAATCGCTTCAATGTGCACGTGCTGCATGTCCTGGCAGCGAAAGTTGTGCGACAGTGCGAGACCGTGTGATAACTGACCCGATGTGCTTTTCTTTGAAAGGAAGTGGCAATGGCTGATCAGAGAGAAATACTACTCGAACAGGGAAGATTCGCCGAGTTATAATTATCTCCGTTATCTTAGACCAACATAAGCTGCATGGCCCCTAAGACTTCTACCCTCTTATTCAGATGGTTTTGTGGATGCGATTTTGTTGGCGATTTTGTCGTTCTCAGTGCAGTCGCAGTAGGAAGTAGCTTACCACTAAGTATCATCGACGGTGGACATGCAGCTACATACAGACTATCGTCTAAGCTATGTTTCAGAGTCGATCCATACACCTGTGATCGGGATAAAAAGACGGAAAGATGGGGCACTCGGCAGCTGCACAGCGCAAGAAGATTGTACATGAATTGTACATCTTTAACAGTAAGCAACAAAGCGAGCAGTTCTCAACGTACGTAAAATGCGACAGACATATGGACCCTTACAGACGCCCAGTAATCGTGGTCGGAGCCCTCTCCTGTCCCAACAGGTTTAGCGAGGGCAATAATCGCCCCTGGCCATGGAACCCTCCGCTACTGTCTCCATTACGTAGAGCTTGGGTCAGATTAATATCGCGCCTGCATAGAACCCGCTGTACTTCCCACGACGTATAAAGTAGGGCTTGACTAGCTTAGCTTGAGTCAACCGCTTGACTACGGTAATAAAGTCCTATAATTATTGATATTGGATGCAAATGCGCGCGATACCACCGCATGTAGCCTGAAGCTGGGTCAGCTGCTCGTCCAGTCTATGTGCCCATGCGCTGATAATAATCTATAGGTCTAGATTCTCCGTATGTGAGTACACAGATTATACTAATCTGTAATAATAATTGATATCTTATTTTCTCGCTTTTCACAAGCTGGAGTGCACAGCGGACTCGATCCTTTGACGACCAAGCGCCTGGCCGAACGAAAATCACGATCTCAAGCTTGCCACCCGCTAGTTCAAAGAACTGCCTTCATGGCGAGCGTTGTGACTTTCGTTCGACATGGTCCGATTATATCCACTGCGCAACTGCGCGAGGCTGAAAGGCGCACTGTACGACGCGACATCAGCAGATACTAGTATCACCCTGATCAAATTCACCCATGGGTCATTCCGATGATATTTGCAATGGCATTAACTATTGAGATTATGACTTACAAGTTTGATCACGAGACCAAAATAGTTTGCGGTCATCCAATTAGGTCTACTGGACGTCTACACGTGATTTTAACCAATTTTGATGGTGGACCGAACAGCTAATAACTACGGTCTTCGTTCCGTGTGCGCCGTATCAACTCGTCGTGTCGTGTCGACCCACGTGGAGCTCGTTAGCACGTCGTAGTGATTCCTCACGGGAAGCTGCTAACAGGCGAGACTTCCTAGTATCTACTTACATCGAGAGAACAAGCTAGTCTGAAGTTTGATAAGAAACCAACGAAATCTAGCTTAAGCATTCTCAGTGACGCATTAATTAAAATCGATATAAAAATTCTCTGCGATGAACTTATCCTCGAGCTATCCAGCTTTGAGGAAGACAGCTTTGTAGTAACTGTATGCACGTACTGATAGGGGCAGTCTAACCTTTGTTGGTGCCAACCTTGATTGTTACATAGAACGGGCTTCTTTCTTTTCGGTCATCGAACACCAGAAACGGGCATTAACTTATCCTGAGTGAAAACGATTCGGGGTTCTCCACCGAGGATGTGCGACTGTACGACTCACCGTAAACCTAAAGCCTTATTAACTAGTCACGCCAAGGTGACCACCATGAAGCCTGAAGCGGAAGCTGAAAAATGCCGTGTGCAACTCGCTGGTCCTTTAATTGGATGCGGTGCAGCATTCTTCACGGTGCATGATACCAGCGCGTACGCATTTCCCAGTGACAGAGACGGCATTTCCCCACACACGAAGGGATTATTGTTACCCGACAAGACGCTCTGCGAACAGGGTAACTTGTTATTGGGAAGGACGAGGGACAACACCGCGCCCGAGGGGACAGACGTCAACACGTTGGGGCAAGCCCTAGCTGGGAGAAACCCTGTTGTTACACTGACGGACCTTGTCGCCACCATGTCTACAAGTACCCTTTGCGGCCAGGACGTCGCACGTAAACGCACTGGGGAAAACCATCGATGCGGGGGGCAGAAATCGTTAAAAGGCAGTAGTAAACCTACGAGTATAAAAAGGAACATGCACGCAAAGAAAATACAGAAGACAATTCATTTCTTCTTAGGTTCTTACTCGTTCTGAAAGGATCGGTGAATCGTGTTTATTCCACGTCGATCGTTGTTGGGTAAAGGATGGCCAGCGGTGGCAGGGAGAGTGTTTCGACGCCAAGGAGGATACATCCCAACGGTTGACACCAGCAAAGAGGACTGCAGCTATCGCAATGGATAATGACAGCAGTGCAAGGCGCCGTGATCTCGCCAATTCCCTTCGTAGCTCATAATTAAGCGTCTGAGCGTCCATGGCGTTGTTCGTTTTTCTTGCTAAGGAGATAAGAAAGTAAATTCCTTAGCTGTGACTGCTCAGGAAATCAGGTCAACGTGGACGATAGAAGAGTGATGAGCAGTTGACTGCAAAGCGGAGGCAAATTAGAGAAATAATCTTAAGGAAACATAAAGACAACTGAGCTTCTTGTTTCTCTTATACATGTCTGTGCTGGAAGACGAGCGCGGGATTCTGGACGCTGGCCGATAACTTGATAACACCACGTGCTAATGTATCCGTTAGCATGTGGTCTGGCGCATTTCCAAGCCATGCTATTTAGCGCAGCGTTTCTGATTAGAACTCTAAACAGGGAATAGAGGGACAACATACGCATGTGAATTGAAACTTCGTCACTTAAAGCCAACATCTCTCTGGCTTACTTCATATACCACTGAATCTGGTTGCGTCCAATCAGGGCCAGGACCTAGAAATCTATATCATAACATAGAAAGCCGAGCAGCGTTTTATGCAATCAAACTCCAGAATTACCGGGTTGAAAATGTACGTACCATCATGGCTCTCTCTCTCTTGCACACAAACACACACACACACACATACACGCACTCTCTCTCTCTCTCTCTCTCTCTCCCCGAGGCTCTGCTGCATAATTATCAATGCTTAGTTGCTGGTATAGAATAGCTGATGGTTCAAGCACGTACTCAGCGATCGTTCATGGGGTTAGCTTTACAAGGATTCGCAGAGAAGTGGGACATCTGCAGTTTGGGTGGTCGCTACTTGCTAACGTCATAAAAATGATGACAGGCGCGATTGTCTCTAGAGAGCACCTCTTTCGCGCCACCTCCAAAGTCGCCTTGGCCGCAAGCATTACTCGCTGGAAGCAGTCATCGGTCATGTGACCAGATAGCTGCTCACCTGCTCATGTAGCAAGATGATGACGTGCTGTGGCCTCTACGATCTCAGCGGCTGAAAATCACTCTTGGTATGCCTTTGACCACCCGCCAGCTCTTGATACAGACAGTGAGCGCGGCTTATCACGTGGGCCCATTTTGTACCATGTGGCGAGTGGAGAGCTCAGCTAGACTATTCTAAATTGTTTACGAATAGAGCCGGTGAACTTGACAACGAGAGTTAGCAGGACTCTTTGAGACGCTATGGCATTTTTAAGGAAAGGAACGTTAGATTTAGGCTAGGCAGGTGAATAGCAGGAAACGTTTGAGCCCTTAGAGAAACTTTAGAGGATATTCATTGTCCGCAAGAAGGCGGCCTTGCAGCAGGACTGTCGCTATAAACCGCACTGCCCCAACCAAACCCCAGCCTCTTTCAAGTTACCCTTGCCTGCCTCTCACTGGCTGCCAGAAGAATAATAGCCCGGGTGCTTTCATGACTGTTTACAGCCTGAAGACATTTCGCAGGACAGAAAAAGATTGCTCGCCAGCAACTTGAGCATGAGCGATAATCTTTTCCGCATTCCAGATCCAGCCACACGTGAGCTGCACAGCCCAAACACTTCTAGTGCGCTTGGTCGATTTTGAAAGAAGTCTTCACGTTTGAACAAACCTTGTGCCCAGCCTCGTGTGGGCTGTTACCATCGTAGGCGATCCTCTTAGGCCGAGGCTACGCGGGCATAGGCTGATTACGCCGACCTGCATGGGCAGCAGACGTCTGTGCTCGGACTCAGAGAAAAAAAAAGGGCCTAGGAGTGAGCTAGACTTCACGTGGACGAATCACTAGACGCACCGGTACATATACAATGACTATATCCGCCACGACACTCACTTCTAAACTGAGGCTGGGAGGCTTGCTGGACCCTCACCCAAGGTCTTAAAATAATTGGGGAGGCTTTACCTACTTCGGCAGGGCCATGTCTGTGGTGCCGGGTAAGGCCGTGCAAACGCTCTCGATTAGCAAAAATGTGCTACGGGCCAATTCACGTAAAAAATATAGTTGCTTTACTGTAGAAATACGGGAGCGCCCAGCACAAAGCGCAATCCATCGTTAAGCTCAAGCTCAGCCAGAGTCGATCTGCAACGGGTGGAAGGATTCCACGCTGACCGTGTAGATCTACCACTAATTACTGGCATGGTCGGCTCTTCGTTGGCGGCGTGAAATTGCCAAGCTCGTTCTCTTTCACGAGTGATCCGGTACTCGCACCTCGCGCACTTCAGATTGTTTATGTCTTTTCTCGGTTTCTCTAAGATCTCTCGGCCATCGCAAACCCTTTCACCTGAGCCTAGGCAACGCCAACACTTCACGCTGCGTACGCTCCTTTTCTATAGATCTTCGGTTCTTTTCAACTCCCGTACAGGACACAATCCGCTCTCAAGGAGAGTCTACACAGCACACACACAGACACTCGCACAAATACGTCACTCACATGCATGAAAACGTAGCTACACGTTCGGCCCAATTTGTTCCTTTTTATTCGTGTTCTGATTTTGTCTTCAGTGGTGAACGTTCTAATTAACATTCCACTCGGACGTCCTCAGCTTCTTTGCGCATGCTCTTATACTCTTATACTCTTATACTCTCTCTCTCTCTCTCTCTCTCTCTCTCTCTCTCTCTCTCTCTCTCTCTCTCTCTCTCTGTATTGTACGCACAATGCACAGCGGGGTATTTGAGTCCGTTTGCATTTTTCTCACCTTCTCTATCAGATCCACGTGTACCTATTATTGGGCTGGGCATAACAAACATCAACTATCATGTGTCTACCGTTAAAGGACGTGGCTATAGCTAATTGGCGTAAGCCTAGAAACGCGGTTATCGAACGGTGAACTGAAGTCTTCTCCTGCAGCAATAAAAACTGTAGGAAAATTTCAAGAGTTAAGAGATTTTTTATCAGTCGATTGAGGTCGCCTCTATATACCAGCTGCCAGCCATTTCCAACAATCACATTAAAGAGTTTAATTTCGAAATCTTGTACGAATATGAGCCTACTGCTATGCACGCGTCAAGCCGCGCAGACTCACAGTCAACATTAATCAGTTCAACGTTTCCATAGCGTACATTGCAGGCAATCTGGACCCGCACTGGGGCTGCCATACGCCATGTTTATCGACAAGCTTGAAGACAAACACGTGTTAATATTAAACTATCTAGCTTCATGTACTGACAAACATTTACAAATCGTCTGGCAGATACTTGCTGGTACATTGACAACGATGCACGTGCGCGAAGACGACAATAACAACAATACAGGCAAGCCAAAAGCAACACGCGTACCGGCGAAAGGCAACAAAGAAAAAAATCTGGCGCGCTATACATGTAGCTGCCAATTTCAGTCCAATGGCAGTATATTAATATCCATGAAGGAGAGTAAGGAGCCTTGACTGGTGCACGGAGCGCATGCGCAAACCAACACCATCTACAGCATGTAGAGTCCGAAGAAGTGCACCGATTTCGACGGTCTCTTCAGCAAAACGTGCCCATGATGGCTTCCCGGGCTGAGTCCTTTCAGCTGTAGACGATCGCCTGTCTTGAGACGAAGAACTCGACTCACAGACAGAGGAACCTCAAAATTATTCTGCTGGAAGGGTGGCAGGTCTGGTAAGGGATCGCCGTGCGGTAGTCCGTTCTGGTCAACCTTGCGAGTGAAACTGTGGTCCTGTCGCTTTGCCGCTCCGTCGTTGTTAATAATGGGCGCGTTCGAGTGATGGGCGATGGCCACAGGCCTGCGGTTGACGGTTAGCCGGAGAGTGTAGCCCTCCCGTCGGTGGTCGTTGAAGGTAATCTGGCCGTAGACGTGATAAAAACCTGGAGTTCGAATGATCAACGTTGCGTTTTCATCACCGTCGCCCTGACCAACACCACGAGGGCGGATAGCGTGATTCGTGCCATTGGGAGTGAATGTTAGTGAATGAACTGCAAGAAAAGGCAGAACAGTGAGTTATGCACCTGAACAAACTCACCTCAGCATCTGGAAACAATAATGGCAAGTGCGAAATCGAGACTTAACATACATATGCTCTGGCGTCTTGTCTTCAACTATATGATGCTGGTGCTATAGTCTTATCGTGCGTTAATTTCAGTCAGATTTCTTTGGAATTCGGTCATAATTGTAACCATGACAACAATGGCGACACGTGCACAAGACACGCTCGCATTCAACGACATTGTTTGTTTACACACACACACACACACACACACACAAACACACACACACATTTTTATTTTTATATTACTGTGTAGTACGTAAATCG
>JAOWAW010104449.1:0-14740 GCA_028565695.1 Nicola tetela
AGACAGACAGACAGACAGACAGACAGAGAGAAAATATGTCTTGAGAAGAAAAATTTGACCATGCACATGCCACCAGGAATCGAACCTGGACCTTTCACTTTGCAGTCGATTGCTCTACCACTGGGCTATGGGACCATACACAAACTTTTCCTCTCAGTTTGCGGTACATGGTCAAATTTTTCCTCTCAAAAATCGTTTCAATATATTTTGCACTCACCCAGAGTGATTCTTCTTCTTCAAAAAAAAAATAAATATATATGTATATATATTTATATATTATACATATGTAATATTATATATATATACTTTATAGTATATATGTATATGTTATGTATGTTTATATTTATGTATATGTCTACATATTATATATGTTATGTTTATATATATATATATTCATTTATATATATATATATACATGTGTATATATACTCTCTACTTTATTAAAGAATTTCCCCAGTCACCCACCTTGGATATATCTAAATTGTGGTAAAACAAATAGGCACACAATGTCATGTTGAGTTGTGGGGCGTACAGTGCTATACTAAGAAACAAGACCATGTGCATACAAGCTACAGGTCACTTGCTACTTGATAGGCCTGTAGTACAAGAATGCAAACAAGGAGCAAAGGCATATTTAATTATAGATATGTTACTAAGACAGACAAAAAAACCTACACAGAACAGGGCAAAAGAGAAAAGGCACTATTATCTATCTATGTAGAGCTCAGTTGAGTGTGTGTGTGTGTGTGTGTGTGTGTGTGTGTGTGTGTGTCTGCTTGTGCACACAAGCTGTGCAGCAGCAATCGATAGGTAGCTCTGCAATGAAATCTCTACGCCAAAGTGCACTGGTGCCTTTGTTTTTATGTGCAGGTGGTATAACACCATGGTCTTTGCTTGTGGGTGAGCCACTCATGCTGCAAAATGCAGTTGTTGTGTGAAGCACGGGTGGCTCTGCTGGAGTGAAGACCCAGGCAATGCCAGGTGCCTCTCAGCTAGTTTTGTTATATACTTCAGCAGAGCGTGCACATGATTTTCACATAATGCACCATCACTAGTGTGGTAGCCTGCTCCATGCAAGATTATGCAGCGCTCATTTCACCTGCGCATGCAGTCCACCAAGCAGAGTCAACCCTCCTTCATGATTGCAAAACAGTGACATATCACACACTTATTGCACATGTACTTCACGTTTACTGGCTCCATCAAGTAAAATGCTCCTGTGAATAATGCGAGAGAATTACTTCGAAATGAATGGGTGCAATGAATTTTGGAAGGATACAGATTCGAACTGATTGCAGGAACCGATTTTTAAGGCAGAGGAATTAATACTGGACAATGTGAAAGAATGTTAAGTTCTCCTCCATTAAGATGCATGAGCGACAAATAACAGACTGATGAGTAGTGGAACTTGAAGAGAACAACACATAAACTGAGCTGATAAGGTGACATTTTTCAAGTGTTATTCAGACTATTTCAGAGCACTAAATAGGTCAGGAGGTCCTATCATACAATGCATATGTCCAGAGGCTTTTGCATACTTTAATTTAAAAGAGAATTTGATTGAAGTGTCCAATTAACTAAACAAGCGTATCATGTTTGATGTTTGAGTGAATGTTAACACTGTGGTTGTGCTTTTCGTGCAATTGACTATGCTGACAACCTTGGTGTGGTGACGGTACAATGTTGAATGACCTACGTGAAGTGATAAACAAAAACACATCAAAATGAGTACTGCTTGTTGCCAAAATAGTTCCATTGAGTTTTGCGTTCATAAAACAAGTTCAAAATACAGAAGACATGCACTGCTACACATATCTCTACGTGCAAAGCTTCCTGCTGTTATCTTAAAACATAATAATAATAATAATAATAATAATAATAACAACAACAACAACAACAATAGCAATATATATGTATATCAAATACTGTGTAATTATTAGCACACATACTGCACTACATGTATGTTCTGGTATTGAGTTCAGATTCAGATTGAGAGTCACTCCTAGAATTACATTAGGATTCGAAATTGGTGAGATTTGGATTTGTTTCAATTTGATGAGAAACACACATGATTCCATGGACTATCCACATTTTCTTCCTTAAAAAAGAATTTTGAAGTTCATGAAAAATAAACCACTAAGTTAATGAGCTTCAATGTCTGCACAGCTCCACTGCCTACATACCCTTTCTTAAGTACTGCCAGAAGATGAGGTGCTGACCCAATTGACTGGGTTGACGAACTGCTAGCAGAAATGGTTTTACTTGCATCAACAAGAGTAACGTCTGTGAAGGTTGTCACAGTTGACTGAACACTGCACAGAACAGCGAAAGCACACTAAAGCTTACCTACTATGCAAACATGAACTATTGCAATATCACTCACTGTCTTACTTTTTCCACCACCTCAAAGGAAATAAAGAGGAACTGGAATTCTCCATGAATAAGATGAGCAAAGAAATTCTAATCATAATAAATTCCTGATGGGGCTTTTGCTTAACTCTGTTTGGACAAGGGGACCTTTTAGGCCCCCAGGTCATCTTATCTCCCTATCTTCAATGCAGTTGCAGCTGAGATGTTGAGACTACTTGAATTTTTCTTCTTATACCTGAAGACTACAAGTTACAATAAAAAGTCTGACCATCATCAACACTCTCCCCTCATGTCTCCCTTTCTCTTGCTTCAAAATGCACAGCCTGCCATTGTTTCTCCGATATGCCCATCTTCACAAATCCCATGTGTTTAAGGCTGCCATACTTTGCCTGTATACTTTCTATGCCCTGGCAAACGTTTTTCTTTAGATGTTTGTGGCTTATGAAATAAATTCCCGGAGAAGCCCACAAATGCAGAAGTGCTAAGAAAAAGTGTGGGCCCTCTGGCCCTGAGACTCCAGTTTAAGCCTGGTCCAAACAGGGTTAAACCATTAAACTAGCAGGTGCAGGCAGTGGTTGACTACGTTGCAAATATGTTCATTTTTGGTTATACCCAATCACTGCATGTTTAATTCACATGGCACCAGCTTCTTTATAAATTCCATTACCCAACACTGCAGATGGACAACATACTGGACATAAGCATCCAAGACACATTTTCTCCATGGTGGCTCATATGAAGAGTGACTGCGATGGTTGTCTTTATCATTAATATGAATTCTTCACTTAAAGATTTGAGGGAGCTTAGAGAGCTGATCACTGCCTGCAATTGCTTGAAGCCAAGCAGTTACTGTGGATCAACAAATTTTTGGAAGCATCCATTTTTGAAAATTTCAGAAAGAGGCAGTATTTCTGAAATAAAATATCTTCTGAAATTTTTGTCACCCATTGTCTTCAACAACAATTAATTTTTGGAAGTCACAAGAAGCTTTACTGCATTGTAACCAAACATCGATTAATTCTGAAGTAACAAATGCCCTCTGCATGCATGTAATGTATTGCCATACAATAGAAAAGTAAAGAAAAAGTCCAGGTACAATGTATATGTAAGCTTTAACGTATTGTTAATTGTGCAGAGAGACAAGAGTAAAGTCAGCTTGTTTGAATTTGCTGTTCAAACAGTGGTCAAAAATTTCGTTGACAAATTCAGCAGTTTTCCCCATTGAAATAGTTCCGAAAATTAATCATGAGTATCACGGCACGCAGGTGCCCATTCAGAAAATTTATCGCTTCTGAAATGGAAAAAACCGGATATTTACAAAATTAACTGGTTCTGAAAATTTGTTGATCTACAGTACACATTGAGAAGTAGTCACTGACACAGGCATGGTCACTCAGCCAGAATGCCACATGTAATTGTTCCAAGTCAACACATTGCTGCAACCTCTACCAAGACAAATATACTCAGTACAGTGGACTACTGCACAGTGTTGGTCATGAGAGCTCCCCTTCCTCCACATTCCAACCCTCGGATAGCAATTAATCTTGGTACATGCAACTGTGCTGTTTTTGAAGTCAAGCTACGGTATAGTTCCGAGGAAGTAGCATGGGTAAATACAAAAAGAAACATGCTTCTACTCCAAACTGGTTGCACAGAGAATGGCTGATTAAGATTGAGAAGTGCAAGATTTGGAAGCCTTACACCTTGTTCACGCATGATATTGTAGAGTTTCACAAGCTAGCTTAGCACATACACTCAAATACTTACTCATCATATAGACTGCAAGTCTCATGGTCAACACCAGCAATGTTTGGTTCACTTTTTACTGTAATGGCCACACTGCTTGGTTTCTCCTCCGAGCTAGGGAAAGAGAGATCTCTATGTTAGGCATATAGAATTAAATTTACCATAACCCTTTTCTTCTTCATCTTAAAAGTCTTCCTTCACCAGCATCATGATCTTTACTAAATCAGCAGGGCATGGACTAATATGTGACTACAATAATAAGTCTTAAAGGAATGAATGAAGAAAGTCGTTGACAAAACTAAAAATGATTTAGAAAGGCAATCATAAGATTAGATATATTTCGAACATTTCATTCACCTTGTGCCTTGTGCCTGAACCGTGCGTGTTGAATTTGCTTTACTTTGCGCATCCTCTACTCCATAGCTGACATAAATGCTGTTGGAGAGTATGCACAAAGACGAAAGAGGAAGAAACAAAATACCAACTGGGCAATGGAAGTAGTAATCGAACTGATCATGTGGTCATCAAGCCTGAACTTCACAACACTCAACACAACTGGATGCATACAGTCACTCCGGATGACAATGGACATTGGGCTGTGCTGTACAATAAGGGCAAGCCAATACAACAGCCTGTGCCAATTTGCTGAGTTAAAGTTATCTAGTCTCACCTGGAATAAGTAAGTTTTGCTTCCTTTTTAAGGTTGTTCTGTGATGAAATTGATGATGGCACTCGAGATGGTTTTCTGTAGGAAGATTGCACAATAGAATAAAAAGAAAAGGCGTTAAGTGACATAGATATTATTATCTACATGCATGAGAACAGGAGCTGAATTAAGTGTCACCAATCTTATAATTGGTGTTTTGCAAAAAATCTCTTTTTCAGTGTCATTGAAGCCTTTCAGAAATGACTAGCCAAATTTGTAAGTGGAACTGGGGTGGACACACGGCAAGACAATAGTTTGCATTCTTCATGTAACACCATAAGCAGGCCATTGATCTAATTTAGCAATAAAGGAAACTCTGACACTTTTGTTTTTTTTTCCAGTTAATTGGTCAATTTGTTATCCCATTCTCTGCATGTGGAGCCTAAGGATAAACTCACATGCATGCACATTGTGATGCATAGGATAGACAGATGCAGAGTTTGCAAAGACAATGTAAAGCATCAAGTTGGAGATCGGAAAATGTGTATGGCATAGCATTTTCCTTACCGGCAGCGTTGAGAAGTTGTCAAAAGCCAACCGCTGACTCCAAGAAGAAGAATACCCCCACCGACCACACAGGCGGAGATGAGAAAGAAATGAAGGTCAGAGGTGATGATTGCAGGTGTTGGAAAAACAGGAGTTGGTGAAACCTTTCCATACCCAACAGTCATCTTTGCAGGGATTGTATCAGAATGACTGGTAGTCTTGCCCTGTATGGTGGAATGTGCATTAGTAGTTGGTTGCTGTAGGGATTTTGTTCTTGGCAGTGATGAACCCAGGTGGATGGTACTTGTTTGAGGAAGTGGTGACTTCATTTGGGAGGTCCTGTATTTCTGCTGGGAAGAGGTCAGGTGCATCTTTGACGTTCTGATTTCAACAGGCATTGTTGGTGGCTCTGATGATGGAAAAGCCTGTGTCAGAGAAGTCATTTCAGGTGTGGTTGACGGTGATGAATCTGCCAACACGATAATTTTGAGATTTTTTGTGGTTTTCAATGAAGGGCTCCCTTTATCCCGAGCTACAATGCACAATTCATATTGCCACTTCTGTCGAGAATCCAGTGGCTTCTTCAGGTAGATTTGTCCTGTTGTTGAGTTTATGCTAAATACTTCTGTGTGATTGTTTGTTCCTTCTACGTCGGTCAGGTCATACACAACAGAGCCGCTCGCGCCATGATCCAGATCAGTGGCCAACACTGTAAGCATCTCGGTGCCGACAGGAGTCGACTCGTTGAGGGTGACGTTGTGTGGTGTATCCGCAGCAAACAATGGCGGGTTATCGTTGGCGTCTATGAATGTCAGAAAAAATGGTGCTTGAGCACGTTTCGGCTGTGTTCCCTGATCTTCTACAACGACATAGAAGCACTGTCTCACAGCAACCAGTGCACGTTCTACATTTAGCGCATCAAAGTCGAGTGTTTTTGTTGTCCATATTTCGCCCGTCCGTGGATTAATTTGCAGTGCAGTAAACACCTCCGTATGTACTTCACAGAATCTTCCCAGATTTGGTAACACTAGGCGGTAGGTAATATTTCCTTCTGGGCCGCTGTCAGCGTCTATTGCTTCAACGTTGTATACGCGGTGGCCAATGGGAGCGTTCTCGTAGAGTACGGTATGCATTACACCACCTCCGGTAAGTATCACTGGTGGGTTGTTCGTAGAATTCGAACCTGCAGCGGAAACACAAGTTCCCAAATATTGGAATCAAGAGAGTTATGTCTGAGTAAGCTTCCTAGATCTCCGCTTATCGGCACCAAGCTCTTGCTTAGGGCTTAACCTCCCTCAGGATTTCTGCGTACCCCCAATATACTCAGTCTCATAAGATCTGTGCCCTCTGTACTATGTGTCATATTGTACTTTCGCTATTCCCATAAGCCAAGGTTAAAACAGTTGCTGATTAATTTATGAATTCCGTGTCATGTGCTACAACCGGTACACAGATGTCGATTTGCTGGCAATAGTTTATCAATAACATGTTTCAACTTTCAGTTCGGTACCGGTTTGTGTTCCAATGAAGGCCAAATAAAAAGACTTGTTTAAGAAGTAGGCCATGTGCGCTAGTTTTCCCGATACGGAACTGAAAATAATGAGCATGAAACAGGCATAACGATATTTGCCTACTGTATCACGTTTCTGGTCGTTTCCATGGTGTTATTATTGGAGACCTTAAACTTACGCTTTCAGTATGTAGAAATGAAACCCAGGCCGGAACCGGTTACAGCCTTACCGGTACAGATTTCATCAGGTTTTGCTTGTTTCGTCGGTACCCGGCTTCTGCACGTTTTGTGAAAAAACTTAGTGTACTATAGCATTCCCCGATCTCAGTACATATTTGGATTAAGGAACTCCAGGAGCCGAGTTATTAACTTATTCGAATACATCAGTTACTTCAATAGCTTCACATGTAGCGCTCTGTTCACGTTATTTCCTAGTATAGCTACACGCGTAAGTGTTGCACTGTCACACACACGGCGCTGCATAGTGTACACATAGTACGAAGTCGAAGACCAGAACTTGTACAGCACGCACGTGTCCGCCCAGAACGTGGTGGCCTAAAGTCTCTATTGCAGAGTGATCGTTACTCTAGCAGTACACGGTCGCTTATACTAGTATGTATGGGATCGGCGGAAAGAAACGTTTGGCACGTGAGCTGAACTGGCTTCGGGAGGGAATGTCCAGCGCTAGCGCAGCAAGGTCGGGCTACTCAGCTAGCTGCGACCTCTGTGTGCATTTTGAATGTGTAGTCAACACTGAATACTGTAAAAGGGTTAATTTTAGCGACGGTTAAATTTTAGCGATTTTAGCGAAAGGTCCGCTTTCGCTAAAATTCGACCCCGCTAATTTAAACTGTTAAAAGACAAGTGTGTTGAAAGGCAAGTCGTAGGCCAACACGTGCGAAGGCATTTTGATCAGTCCCCTACATGCTCACAAAAACGGGCGCGTTCTACATGTATATTTACGAGTAGCGTGCGGAAATGACGCACAGCATTTGGGTGAATAAAAAAAAATTAATAAGAAGTTTAACCTGTTTGAGGTAAGGCCTAGGCGCCTAGGATAAACCACTTTTCCATAGCGCGTTCGAAAATCTGCGTGCCGCTGCAGAACGTGGTGACCGGCGAACCTGCGGGTCCTGTGCAGCTCTGCAGCCCCGCCATGAGCCCGCTTGCATATAACACATGCCTGCCAGCGACTGACCACACGTTTTGGCTGAACGATTTTATCCTGATCATAGAACTAGAGGTATCTACCGTGGATAATTTTTTTGTAACTCGGATTGGTTTATTCTGCCTGTAGGATAAACAAAAAAAGCGGAACAGAATAGGATTAGTGTGAAAACTCGCTCCAATCTACAGCTGTCTTCAGCCTGCTTCCGACATCGAGTCTTTCAGCGCCTAGTGCTCACGCGCCGCCCAAAGCCTGCGCCCTGGCACTCTGTAAAAACATGCCGGGTATGTGCGCAGCTGACTGCGAGCAGCCCTTATCGTGTGCATATTATGGGAAGGACGTCGATATGATGAGCGATGCGGCTTGGGGACGCGATGTATTCGTGTGCCTAGAATTCTTTTTTTTTTTAAGTCGATGGGAAAAACTCGCATCGATAAACATAAAGGTAATCCTTGCTAACAGGTGTCCATTTAAAAACCGCAAAAATTTTCCCCCGCCAATATTAGCCGTTCTACAGTAGGTAGCAAACCTGCGCATAGCAATAGGGCAAACCGCAACGAGCAGACCTCCACACAACGATAGCAAACATGTATGGTTGGAGTTTGTTTTGGGATCCGACGATGCAAACCTCACTTTGGTGGAGGACTTAATGGGCAAACTTCCACGATGTGTCCTGCTGATTGTACAGTTTTTGAAGGCTATTATTCTTCACATCGTGCCGTCCCTTTCATCCAAATTCATCCTCGGGTCGGTGCTCACAGACTGCGCGAAAGAAATCGTTTGTTTACTACGAAAACGTCGACGCAGATGACTCAGTCTTTCTCGATATGCTTCCTTAAAAGCTTCATGCCAAAGCTGCATGCAGCAATCGCTGCTCTTTAGGCTGTGGAAACAGAAAATTGAGCGTGAACTCAGCTTTGATTTGGCCGCCATGATACCCTTCAACATCAACTGCATATGTGTAGGCAGCGGCCAGTATGGAAAAGTCAAAAAAGTTGACGCATGCGCACAACTTTCTTTCCAGGCGCGATCGGGCGTGACGAGATCACGAAGCGTGAATTTCTCTCTGAGATCAATTCTCAGCGACTTAACATGACTTTCTCACTCAGTGATGGCGGGACATCAGTGTTCTGTTTCAAGTCCCAATTAGGTCTACAATTAGGTGAAGGACCGCCGCTCCAACTGCCGCCCTACTCGTTTTCAACAGGGAATCTTAGATTCTGCCTGCTACCTGGTCGTTTATTACATGTTATTAACGTTTCTGCAGATCTGCGTCTCCTCGACCGCTTAAGCGCTTGGTCAGCCCTAGTATATTAACATAATGTACACGTAGGACCCCACGTGCCCCGCACGTGTGTGATGCCTAGAATATTTTAATGCCGGCTTCATCGCTGCGTCAATCGTGTGCTTTTGTGATCGCAAGTCGCAGCAATCCACTGCAACACTTCGTTTGGTCTGGCTACAGGATTAGAAATCCTAAGAGGATGATTGTAGACAACAGACCGTCGTGTTAGCGGTCAGAGTTCATGACACATGCCTGGGATTTGCCTAACAAGTGTGTAGCACATCATGCACCGACGCCGGACGAGCGACGGAAGTTGCACTGGTTGTCATTCAAACGCTTGTTCAGTAGTACTCGATGCAGGAAAGATCGTGAGGGCAACCACTTCAGCTGCCATACAACACAAGACTCACTGTCGATCGAAGACAACACTTTCATGAAGCGGTCAGGCATATTAATCCAGTTGCTACGATTACTCTAGCGTTAATTTTAAGGGCACAAGCGCACGCCTGTACGGCTTCAGTTCTCTTTCCAAGATGGCGATCTAAGAAAAGTATGGTCAGGTTTATCTAGGTAACTAAGGGAGCGCAAGGCAACAGTTGCTACTGAACTGCGTCATAAAGCTTACTTCCTCACCTGGACTCGCTACAAGAAGCAACAGTACATCGAGAAGAATAGAAAGCAGGGAGAAGGGCTGAAATCTCGAGTGTCTACACGATCTCATCTTCCAATAACGTCCGATCCTAGACTCGCAGATCAGGGCTACAGTCCAACAGCAGTATTGAAAAGCGGTATCGCACTTGCCAGAAATCAGCCGAGACCCCAACTGTTTGGAACTGAGGTCGTGCTCTTGTTTTAAGCTGGCAGTAGGTTCGCCGATTTACCGCAGCTAGCAAATGGTAACAGTCACATTTCCGCAGAGGCGTTCGTTGTTTCCACCAAGATCTCTCTGTCATGTCTATTGAAGACCAAAGCGAAGTGGTCCTCTTTCATGAGTCATCCGGGAGTTTTAGCCAAGCCACCTCAGCATCTGTCACATAGTCACGTGCCGAATGGTGGCGTCAAGTCCCAAAGGCCGCACTCAGGGGCGGCGTACTGACGATTAGCCGAAAGCGGCTGAAATGTTCACAATCTACTTAGTGTGCTCAACAGCTGACCATGACACGCTGACAGCCGCTGATGATTATACTGGAGCAATGCAAAAGCACTTTTAAAACGGTTTCAACGGCTTCTTTGCGAATTTTAGCAATGACCTGCAACGCCTCTCTGTAAGCTCTAGAGCTCGTTTTTGCGAGTATTTGAATGGCACCTGCTCGAGAACGCTTTATCGGGCAAGGAGGCGCAATGTTTGGCCTATCTGCGGCTGAGGGTGTGAAGACTCAAGCCAAATGAGATGAAAGCCCTGTGTTGCACAAGAGACATAAGAAGCGCGCGAACATGCGGACCAACTCGATCACCGCTGCGGCTCATATCTCAAAGGAGTACTTCGGGGTGGTCCGCAGACCTCGCAGCAGAATTGAAGGGAATCGATGAAAACGACCGTTGTTATCAACGTGTATGCTAACTTCGCCACCCAGCACGATACGTGATATTATTTGGCTGGAGAACCATTTCAACAATGGGAATAACCTTGCGGGGACACCTGCGCGTTAGTGTTTACTGCCTCGGAGACTATTCGCCCAGTCTGGCTGAGAAGTAACGAGTAAACGTTTCTAGGCCTTTAGACTCTGGCATTTGTTGGTCATTGAATCACTACTATGAAGACTTTTGTAACTTATGGCTTTGGAACAACTTGCCTTCATCGTCTGGCCATATCGATATAGTTTGAGGCATGTGCCGGACTGCTCTTAGACTGGTGCATGGCTAGACCCATTTCGCTGCGGAATCAGTGGGGGTCTTTCCTTGAGTCAGTGTCCCACCAAGATTACTTTTACAATCTCCCACAAGTGCGCAACAAATATCAACAGTTAGGCCGGGGAGCGTGTTCTGGAACTTGCGCAGTTTGCGGCAGTGAGGCGTCTGTGGCTGTGGGTGGCCATGGGACAAGTGGTTAATTGGGTAGGTTGTCTGCGGTCGGAGCCGCAAGTTCAAGCATCTTATCAGTAGGGCATCCCTTTCTCCCGTATTATTCCCTTGTCCCCGTGATAATCTTCCCATCTACATGTGCGTGCCAGCAGGATACACCTACAGCAGGTAAGCCGACTCCAGTAAAATATAATACGGTACTGTCAGCATGAGACGTTGGAAGAAAGTGAGGAAATTGCGAGCTTTTCAAATAACAGCTGTCGCGGCGGAAAGAAGGCGAATATCAGAAAGACAAGCGAGAAACCGCTAGTGAGGCACAATGATCAGCAAGGCAGCTAAAGTGCGTGAACATAGGCCATTGTAACGTTTATGCATTGAGAGACCAATGGCCATACAAGTACTGCAAAACCTACGATCACTTAGTAGAATCTATTCACTGTGGCCCTGTTGTAAATATTGTTCCCTTCGCAGGTATGGCTTGCTATATTCATTCGGATGTCGAAATGGTTTACTAAATTGCCACAGTACTTACTAGATTCTCTGGCATGTCGGCGAACCACAGTGAAGTACTTACTAGATTCTTTGGTATGTTAGTTTCCTAATCATTAGACAGGCTATGGCTAGGAAATTTTAAAATTGAGACTTCCTGAAACCTGACTGCAAGTTATAGTTAATAGTGAAAAAGAAGCAGAACTTACAATGCAGTTGATCTGAGCTATAGACGATACGCCGCCCTGCTAAATCTAGGACTAACCACGGAGAGTAAACAGTTGTACAAAGTTCATTCTTCTCAAACTTTGGACTATACCCGCTCAAACCAAGAACATGTACGCCCTTCCGAATACGTAAATGTTCGGACAAATTAATGACAGTTTGCATGCTGTAAGACGCAGGGTAGGGCAATAGAACATTGATCATTCACGATCCTGATGCTTCAGTTTTCCACAGGTGTGCCACGAGCTAGTGGTGTCGCCAACCGCCGCGACAGGTAAGCTTATGTAGACAGGAATTGGGGCGTATACGCGATTCTGCAAATTTAACTATCGCATGTTCGCCATCGTTTGGGATTCCCCGTAAAATTCTGCTGTGTAGTTTACTCCTGAGCCTTCTGAGAAACTTCCCCCGTAAACGACTGCAACACAATAATATAATAATATCATCATGATTATCTTAGACGAAATGTCCGTATTCGGTCGGCCCTGGCTGCCGACTCTGAAGGAACTTCACGATCCAGTTCAACGTCAACAGCTCGCATTGATGAGTTTATCGCCTATGAACTCAATTAAAGCAGTGTTCGAATGAAGTCACACCATCGGCTGCGATCGCGTGGCGCGCCACGGCATACGTATACAGTACAGTTATTATTTGCACGAGGAGTTGTGACAACGACAACTTACAGCCTCTGGATCGAGCAGAACTTGTCACAGATAGGGCTCAGTAACCTGGTCAAAAATTTACATAACTACAGCTAAACGGGTTTTGTTCGTAAGCAAGTAATTTTGTAAGTTTCTGACGCGGACCTTTCGTTCGCAATTATTTTTGTGTTAACTTCACGAGTACTGGATGCTGCCCTAGTACGGTTATGAATTTACAATTCGATATTGATGACTCAATAAATTCAGTAAGATATATTCATAAATTTTCAAATTTTACGTAATTTAAGAAACTCACTTGCTACGAACCCACTCGTTTTACAGTAGTACGTACTATGATGAAAAAATGCCACTGTTGACAACCTAATTTTTTTCTTAAATCTCGTTCATTCTCTGAATTCGGATCAACCAGGCCCCGATGATGATACGGGCGTGGGCCTATGAGACAGATCCTGAAGATCGCCGCAGTGATTAGCACACCACAATACCATGATTACAGCTAAGCACGCACTCGTGCCAGACGGACACCGACTTGACTCGCTACCAAGTTTAAGAGTTTACAGCGTGAGATACTGTCCAGGGTGGAAAGGAGCACTGCGAATTCATCTGAAATATGGCGCTTCTGTGCCAAGCCCGGAGCTGAGTTCCTTGTAGATCCCCGCACCCATTTTATTTGATCTGACTTCCCAAATGGCTGAACTTGATTGGATGCAAATCTGAAGTGCAACATATGAAGCCCTCGGCTTTGGTTTAAATGAGAACCAGGTAAATTAGGGTGCTAGTAAATCTCACACGGAAGCTAGCCTTGGGTCATCTTACCTACTGAGCCGATGCGACTATCTCGGCATGATCGCGAAGCACATGTACACGTACATGTAGCTACAGCTAACCCCTACAACCGGCTATCATCTGACCCTGCTCATGTTGGATCTTTGTAGACTCAAGAAGTGCGCTGGGAAGTGCTGCGAAGCTTACCTCATGCAATCAAATCATATACGGAAATCTAATATCCGAAATTGTTTGAGCGGGTGGACTGTGAGCGACTGGATGACGCTACGTTTGCGTTAAAGAATCTGGTATCATTGTTTCATCCATACGACATTATGTCTAATGAGAGTTTTTTTTTTAATTTTTTAAACACGTAACTAATCAAATAGCTCAGCTTCAGTCTGACCGCAGTATAAGTAGATCTAATCCAATAAAGCCACTCACTTTAAAACATTCAAACGCAAGAAAAGAAGCCTTGGGCGATAGCGTCATGCTTTAATAATCCTCGACTCATGCTATAGCCCACGGTCATGCAACAAAACATTGCGGTATCAGTGGAAGCGGAGCACTTTGAAAGTTGTGAAAAGAACAAGCTTTGCCAATAGTGCCCTCATCGAAGCTGATGAGTGAAGCTGATGTGGTCTACTTGGCGCATTCCAGGACCGCGTATGTGCTTTTTCGGTTACCAGGTAAATGAGCACCAGGGCTACCAATGCAAGGAGCTTTCCCGGTTGTGAAATCCATTACCATGATTGCTGGAGAAGACAGATATGGTATTCACGGTGAAACAAGGTGAGACAGCAATGATACAAAACGGCACTGTACTGTATCACAACATTAGGGCACTACTTATCCGACGTCAACAGCATTCAGCCGCGTGCTGACGCTCAGGTCTACGTGCAGTCAACCTCTTTTAGTTTGCTGCTTTCCTGACATCCCTCTGTCCGGCAGAAGGTTAACCGCCTCGTCACATTCAGATCCTGACTCGCATGGATATAGCCAGGCGTTCGTGGTCAGTGTTTCGCGCAGTGATATTCTCGTAGTCCGTGGGCTCAAAGCTGAAAATTGAAATTGACGCTGTACCCAGCGCCCAACAAGCAAACATCATGTTTACAGGCTAGGAAAGATCTGGATGAAGCTATTGGCAGATGTTTCCAAGAGCGAAACTGGGCAAATTTCCGCGAAACAAGCCAAAACGTGTGTGTGTGTGTGTGTGTGTGTGTGTGTGCGTGTGTGTGTGTGTGTGTGTGTGTGTGTGTGTGTGTGTTGCAGGAGAAATTCAATCGAGTGGCCTTAGTAACGGGAA
>JAOWAW010104460.1:0-14737 GCA_028565695.1 Nicola tetela
CAGTGTGTGTACAGCACACCTCTATGTAGAGGACAGTGTGTGTACAGCATACCTCTATGTAGAGGACAGTGTGTGTATAGCACACCTCTATGTAGAGGACAATGTGTGTACAGCACACCTCTGTGTAGAGGGCAATGTGTGTACAGCATACCTCCATGTAGAGGACAGTGTGTGTATAGCACACCTCCATGTAGAGGACAGTGTGTGTATAGCACACCTCTATGTAGAGGACAGTGTGTGTACAGCACACCTCTGTGTAGAGGGCAGTGTGTGTACAGCACACCTCTGTGTAGAGGACAGTGTGTGTATAGCACACCTCCGTGTAGAGGACAGTGTGTGTATAGCACACCTCTATGTAGAGGACAGTGTGTGTACAGCACACCTCTGTGTAGAGGGCAATGTGTGTACAGCACACCTCTATGTAGAGGACAGTGTGTGTACAGCACACCTCTATGTAGAGGACAGTGTGTGTACAGCACACCTCTATGTAGAGGGCAATGTGTGTACAGCGTACCTCCATGTAGAGGACAGTGTGTGTACAGCACACCTCTATGTAGAGGACAGTGTGTGTTCAGCACACCTCTATGTAGAGGACAGTGTGTGTACAGCACACCTCTATGTAGAGGGCAATGTGTGTACAGCATACCTCTATGTAGAGGACAGTGTGTGTACAGCCCACCTCTGTGTAGAGGGCAATGTGTGTACAGCCCACCTCTGTGTAGAGGGCAATGTGTGTACAGCACACCTCCATGTAGAGGGCAGTGTGTGTACAGCACACCTCTGTGTAGAGGGCAATGTGTGTACAGCCCACCTCTGTGTAGAGGGCAATGTGTGTACAGCACACCTCTGTGTAGAGGACGGTGTGTGTACAGCACACCTCAGTGTAGAGGGCAGTGTGTGTATAGCGCATGTCTGTGTAGAGGGTAATGTGTGTATAGCACACCTCTGTGTAGAGGGCAGGGTGTAACAGTCAGAAGAAGTTTATTCGCAAAACATCATGAAATAAAAAAGAGCGAACCCAAGAAGGCGATGGACTTAAAAGAACATGTCCGTGACAATCCTCAACACAAGGTGATACAACCTGCAAACTAATGAGGTGTAACACCTGCAGTCTGTTACATCATCCTCCTTTGGCATCAGATTGGCCAAATTAATAGAAGAAGAGTAATTGAGCACCAAGTAACAAGTGGCAACACCCAAATCAAGGCAAGGCTTAATGGTGTGTAAAATAACACTGTAATTACACTTCACTAATGAGAAGCTCTGCTGTTATAGTGCAGTAAAGGCTCTGAGTCATCTCCAATTTCATTTTGAAAGAAATGTTTTGGTTCCCATGTTGGATCTTGATAACCTCTCCACCTTACCAGATATTGAACACCACAATGGGTATGCCTATGTGACAGTATTTTCTTGACGATATAATGAGTATGATCCTCCAGATCAGTTACAGGTGGTGGTGGAGGTGTGTAGCGGCCTTCAATCACATTTCTGTGGCTCCATTTCAGGGCAGACACCTTAATGATCAAATGACAGTGAATGGTACATGGCAGGTCAAGTCGATAAGCATTTGGTGAAATCTTCTCCACCACAATAAATGGGCTGGTGATATATGTGCATCCATTTGAACTTGTCAAGGCGAAGAATAGTGAGTGTGCCACTTAATCTGTTGCCTGTGGCGAGTCCGTGGGTTTTTTTGAAAAGATCGACATCTTCATACACAAATACGTTGTTATCCAGGAGTAGGTGAAGGAGTTCCCATAAGTCCTGTGTCAGCACTGAACTGCACCCTAACCCCAAGAACTGCACCCTCAACCCGACTATTATGTTCGATGCATGGACGATGTTGGGACTGTGGTTAACAACAGCAAGGCAGCTGAAAGCACACTAGCATACCTGAACTCCAAGCACCCAACCATCCAGTTTAAGATGGAAACAGCAGATGACACTGGCTTCTTACTGATCTTAGACATAAAAATCAAGATCAGCGAGAGCGGCCACATCGAACAAAAGCTCTATGTGAAAGTGGCAAATGAAGGCATTACCCTGCATTACCACTTGCATCACCCAACATCAACAAGAGAGCACTGGTCAAAAATGAACTCCAGCGAGCCAAAACATCATCCACACCCGACCAGCTGGATGAATCCATGGACATGCAAAAGAGAAGCTACGCAACAATGGCTACCCTGAGAAATGGCTACAGGCTCATCCAACGCAATGAAGCCGCCCCAGGAAACATGCCCACCAAGAGGAGAAGCCAGCATTCATCCTCAAACTACCCTTTGTCACAGACCAGTTCAATCACAAAATTCGCCATCTGAAAAAGCACCGCATTGCTGCCCGATTGGTGAATTACCGCGGTCGCACTACATGCGATCTGACAAAATCAAAGACCGTCAGATCAGAAGATTGCGACAGCAAATCCTGCCCGGCACCAGGAATATGCAACCAATCTTCTATTGTGTACTCCACAACATGCACAATCTGTGAGGAAACGTACATCGGGATGACAACTCGCCGTCTACATGCAAGGGAGCACATATCACTAGCAAAACAGCACACACACCAGTCAGCATTTGGCGACCACTACACCGAAAAGCGCCCACAGGCTGAACCAAAAATTCAATTCAACATTCTGAAACACCATCGGGATGTGCTACAACTGCACATCGAAGAGGCCATAGCCATCAAAATGAAAAAGCCCACACTAAATCGCCACCAAGAGGACCTTGGCACCGGCTTCCTCCCATGACATCCCACAAAACTACCCACCACACACGGACACACTCACACTACACAATTAACACACCCTTTCTACACCCACACAAACTCTCACCTGCTCTCATTTTGCACCTCAATCACACACCTAACAACATGCACCAGGATATAACCACTCATTCTTACACTGCGCCAACAGTTTCGACCGTACACCAGACTTGGAAAGTAGAGCTCAAGAAGGCGTTGAATGCCGAAACGTTCTCTAAATAAACATCCACTCCCTGTGTGTCCTTGTAGACCTCTTTCCTAACTTCAAGAACGAGTGTCAAAGATATCATAGGAATGTAAGACTCAGAGGCGGTTTTGAAGTAGGCAGGGCGATGTATGTCCAAGACTACTCTAACTGAAGAACACAATGCGCTAAAGGCACAATCATTGCTCCTACTGGACTAGTAAGTTTCAAAGTATGGTCAAGGGAACTCGGAGGAACACAGAAGTGTCATGTTGATCAGCTCAGATTGCATTCAGCAGGACATGTGGACAGTAACACCCCTGAGATAGTGGAAGATGCACCCACCACAACTGAGACTGAAGATGAGGAAGAGCGGCTAACACTAGATGAAAGGCAAAACGGACCAGCAGCAGAGGATGACCCAACACCTGAAGGAACGGCAAATGGGCCAGCCAAGGAAGGTGAAACAACAGAGGCAAAGGGCTCAGCGATGTCCAACCTTCTGACACCCAGTTTGGGCTTTGTGAATGACAAGTACCAGTCACCTTCTGGCTCAGTAGAAGACTCCAGCATAAAATTGAGGCAGTCAGAACGTATCAGGAGATGACCCAATAGACTTTCTTACTAGGTTGCATTATAGACTAAGGGTGGAGGAATGAAATGTCGTGGTAATTGTTCATGTGTGAAAGTGTTGACTTTAGGTGGTCTCATCGTAGGTGTGGTTTGTGTCAGGCAGTTTTAGTGTGTTGTTCTCTGTATACTGTCATGCAGGAGCTTGTGTTGAGTGTCTTTCAGTACCTTGCAATAAAGTCCTACTGGACATTACAAGGTAGAGGTTGGAGTAAGCCTAATTTCACTCAACCTGATTTGCTCCATTGACAAGTCTTACATGATTGGACAAAGTGTAACAGCAAAGTTATATTTCCACCTTAAATCATCACCTGCTCTTTGTGATCACTCATGCATCCTCTCACCTGCTTAGTTCTTCTTGTGTGTACCCCTTAAGGACAGTGTTCCCTAGTTCTTCTCTGTTCTTCTCTAACTAATTTGCTTTCAAGAACAACTTCAGTTACACTGGTAGCAGAGGATGGTTATTCTGGGCATTTTTGTCTGGGCTGTTGTGGCTCTTGTTATCTGTTGGATGTGGCTTGCATTATTCCTGCGGGAAAGGAAAACTGCCATAGATTCTAGTTGTCAGACTTTCGAACCTCTTCTGAAGGGAAGAGACCCATCTCCATTTGACAGGACATCCACCGACCTTCAGGAATGGCTTTTTGATGTTGAGGAAAGTTTCACCTTGCGGAGCATCAGTGCCAAAGAAGCAGTTAGTTTTTCGCTGCCTCATTTTAGTAGGGGCCGCCAAAATTTGGTTCATTGACCAGTGCGAAGGACATGGACACCCACACAACTGGAATGATTTTAAACAGGCTCTACAGAGCGTTTTTGCCTCAACACACGAGTTGGAACATGCGCGTGTCGCCCTTCTTGGGCTGCGACAAGTGAACGACCAGCTTGACGGCTATATTTTGGCATTTTCCAAGGCCAGTTTGCTCGTGCAGGAGATGGACAACTATACCAAGGCAGTTTTGTTTGTGAATGGTCTGAGCCCTGTCTTGAAGGGTGAAGTTTTGAAATTACACCCAAAGAATCTGCACGAGGCCATACAGTTTGCCAGAACTACCCAGGGAACGGCTTCTTCATTGCAGTCCACTGAAAGTACCCACATGGACATGAGTCAGGCCAGACCTTCTCACAGTGTGAGGACAGAGGATTTCCACATCAGCTGCCATTCCAAACGGCACAAAGACCTGCTCAGACAAGGAATTATTTCCGACATGTCAGATGTTATTGCTGCTCTCAGCTGCGCCACATAGCACGTGACTGCACTCAAACAACCCCAAACAGCGACCGCCAGTGATTTCTGGAGTGCGGTCACTGGTAGCCAATCTAACACCCAAGGAAAGGGAAAGGTCTGACTGTGATCGGCACCAGCTGCTGACAGTGGAAGGCCTAATCGTTGGCTATAAGGCGTGAATTCTTTTGGACTGCGAAGCTTCACATAGTTTCATTTCCTCAGCCTAGGTGGAGGAAAATTCCATCAAGGTCAAGGCTCTCATTCCTCCCCTGAAGGTGGGGTTAGCTTGGGATAGCTTTTCTTCAGAGGTCAAAGGACAAACTGACCAACTAGTTGTCAACGTCAAACAATTGAGCATGACACAAGATTTTGCCGTGCTAGAGCAATTAACAGAATACGATGCTATACTCAGACAACTGTGGTTCTCGGACTATATTCTTTCTATTAACTTTGTCACTCATCAGGTTGTTATCAAAGAACACACCTTCGTTGCCAAGGGTGAGAAAATTCGCAAGCCAAGTCCTGATCCTGGAGTTCAAACATCTTTGTTTTTCATCTCTGGACGGAAGGCTATTAAGGACTTATATAAGGGCTTCAAAGGCTACCTGGCTTGGGTTGAGCACGGGGATGATGACACATTTAAAGAAACAACGATAGAAGTGTCTGGCAACAAACAAAAGGACATTGAGGAACTACTTCAAGAAAATGCCAACTGTTTTCCTGAGAGCCTACCACAGAAGCTTCCACCTCATCATGAAGTAGACCACGACATAGATTTGGAACCTGGCACAAGTTCCTTCTCATCCACCTTATCAATTAACCCAGCCGGAAATGGAGGAACTGCAACGTCAAATCAATGAGGTTCTGGAAAAGGGCTATGTTCAACCCAGTGAGTTGCCTTACAGGGCACCAGTGTTCTTTGTTTGTAAAAAGGATAGAGCCTTTCGTCTCATCTGTGATTGGCGACAACTTAACAAGATTACGATCAAGAACAAGACCTGCTACCACACGTAGAAGACCTATTTGACGTTGTGCAAGGAAGCTAATTTTTCACTAAACTTGACCTTGCCTTGGGGTACCATCAGGTCTGAACCCATGAACAAGACATTCCAAAGACCGCCATAAATACTCCCTTGGGTCATTGTGAGTTCAAGGTGATGGGTTTTGGATTAACAAATGCTCCAGCAACTTTCTGCACACCGATGAACTAAGTTCTCTGCCCCTTCCTTCGCAAAACAGTAGTTGTCTTCCTTGACAACATTTTGATTTTCAGCAAGACTTGGGAAGAACATCTTCAACATGTCAAGGAAGTTCTGGAGGCTCTAAGGAAACCAACTCTATTGCGAACCGTCAAAATGTGCTTTTGATGCAACTGAGATAAGCTTCCTTGGCCATATCATATTGGGCTCTACCTTAGCCCCGCACGAAGGTAAGCTTGAGGCAGTCAAAGATTGGCCGGTTCCTCAATCAGTGTCTGAAATTCGTAGCTTTCTGGGCTTTGCAAACTACTTCCGCAGGTTCACTGACCATTATGCAGAAGTAGCCAGACCACTGGAAGAACTAACTGGCAGATATGCTAAGTTTCATTGGAATGAAACACAGCAAAACGCTTTTGAGAGTTTGAAGAAACTTCTGCTTTCCGCACCAGTCCTAAGTCTACCCGATCCAGTCAAGACTTACCGTGTTATTACCAACACTAGTAGTCATGCCATTGCTGCCGTTTTGCTGCAAGAAAAGACTGCTGAGGAATGGCATCCTGTTGCCTACACTTCCAGGAGGTTAACTGCAGCGGAAAGGAATTATCAAGCGATGGAGAGGGAAACCTTAGCAGTGGTCCATGCCCTCCAGACTTGGCACATCTATTTATACCAACCCTTTGAAGTCATCACCAATAACAAGAGCATTACATACCTGAAAACAAAGAACATTTTATCGTAACGCAAGGCTCGATGGATGGAGTTTCTGTCGGATCATAACTTTTCCACTCATTACTGCCCAGGCCATGCCAATATGGCTGATGCACTCTCTCACCGTCCCAATTTACAGCTCTTGAATTTAAGGTCAAGTCTCAGCTTGGGCAGCACTGAAGAGACATCTCTAACGGATGATTATACAAATGACAGGAAAGCACAAGGAATTATTAAGCACTTACCAGAAACTCAGCTGGATAGCTTCCACGAACATTACCACTGGGATGAACAAGAAAGACACCTCTACCTGAAGATGAAGATTCACTGGCACTTGTATGTTCCAAAGGGTGAAATGAGACTTCAGCTGCTAAGGGAAAACCATGACAGACACACAGCAGGTCGTCCAGAGCAGCACTGAACGTACTCATATATTGCTCGTAATTTCTACTGGCCGGGCTTAAGCTTGGACATGCACAAATTTGTTCAATCATGGGACACCTGTCAAAGAATGAAGAGTGGACAACATGGACATAGTTTACTTCAGCCGCTGCCAGTTCCAGAGAGACCGTGGCAAGATGTGAGCATGGATCTAATCATTGGTCTGCCATCCACAGCCAACAGCTATGACGCCATTTTCACTTTTATTGACCGCTTGACAAAACAAGTTCATTTGTTTCCCACTACTTCTACCTTGGATGCTGAAGGAGCTGCTCAGATTTACATGAACATTTTCAAACTTCATGGCTTAAGTCGCTCCATTGTCTGTGATCGAGACCCTCACTTTACAGCTGCCTTCTTCAAGGTTTTCTGTAGGCTGGGCACCAATTTAAAGTTTAGCACAGCAAACCACCCTCAAAACAGATGGGCAGACGGAGCGAGTTAACCGTGTGATAAGTGACATTTTAAGGTCTTTCATAAACCACTGTCAAACAAACTGGGATGAGTACCTTCCACTTTGTGAGTTTGCCATTAATGACATGGAGCAGGAATCAACCAAGGAAACACCCTTCTTCATAAATTACAGCTGCCACCCTCGCTCATCAGCAGACCTACTGTCACCTCCAGAGGATCCTGACCCTGACGCTCTACCATGTCTGCGGAGGACAACAGAAGCTGTTCAAGTTGCCTAAGATTGCATTATAGCTGCACAAGCCAGACAAGCTTTGTACGTGGACCGGACTTGTCATGAAGTTAATTTTCATGTGGGAGAGGAAGTATTGGTCCACAGAGATTATCTTTCTACTGACATCAGTTGAGCACGACAGTGCTCAAAACTAAAGCCAGTATGGGTTGGACCATTTGAGATCAGTAGAAAGTTGTCCTACACAGTTGTGCAACTGGAATTACCACCCAACAGCAGAGCTCATCCTGTGTTTAATGTCACAGCACTGAAAAGGTATCACCAAAACTCCATACCTGGTCGTATACAATCTCCACCTCCTCCAATAATTGTTGATTTACAAGGACATACTCGTTTCATTGTGGAAAGGGTGCTAAACAGTCATCGCCGCTATGGAAAGCGCCAATTTCTTGTCAAGTGGATGGGATACCAAGATCCTACTTGGGAACCCAAAGCTTATCTTAATGACGAAGCAGGACAACCCATTCTGCAGTTACAACAATTTTTACAAGGTCACTAATGACATTTAGATTGTTAAATTGAGTTACAATTAATCTCCTTGTTGGACATCTTTTAGAAGCAGGGGGGGGTAGTGTAACAGCAAAGTTATATTTTCACCTTAAACTATCACCTGCTCTTTGTGATCACTCATGCATCCTCTCACCTGCTTAGTTCTTCTCGTGTGTACCCCTTAAGGACAGTGTTCCCTAGTTCTTCTCTGTTCTTCTCTAACTAATTTGCTTTCAAGAACAACTTCAGTTACACGAAGTTCTTAATGTCCCTTCCCATTCAGGGCCAATAGAAAAACTGGGCCACCTTGGAATAGGCTTGGTCTCGGCCAGGATGTCCAGTGATGACACAATCATGATTTTCTTGTAACAGCTTGAGGTGCATCGGCCCCCAATGAATGCAAAGACGAGACAGAGCAGTAATGGTCAAATAAAGCCTCTTGCTTTGATCATCCCATAAGTAACATTCATGTAAGGAATCTTCAGTGGAGCTCCCTAGTCGCTCGATAATTAGGGTCAGTTCTGGATCATCTTCGTACCCCTCACTAATCAAAACCCCCTCATCTGAATGTATATCCAGGGAGAACTCTAAACCATTAAGTTGTGGATCATGTTGGTCAAAGGATTAGCCACATTTTTTTAAGCCTGACTGATGATGCACAGCCAGAAAAAAGAAAATTAGCAAGAAACTTGGCCCACCTAATTCTCTTTTGGTGTGACTAGTCTTTGTTCACAGATAAGTAACGGCTTAAATGTCCATGGATGGATCAGTGTTGAACAGATAAAGGCACCAGGTCTTTAGAGCAAATACCACAGCCAGAGTCTCCTGTTATGCAATTACATAATTTTGCACAGCCAAGGATAATTTTCTACTCACATAAGCCACAGGATGCCACACTTGGTCTACTGGCTGTGAAAGCACCCAGCAATAGCTACGTCACTGGCATCAGTGTGTACACAAAAAGGTTTAGAGACATCAGCCAGTCTCATTATCGGAGCTTGAATCAGAACAAGTTTGAATTCTTCGAAGGCTTTTTGTCTCTCACGATTCCATACAAAGAAGCATTTCTGCCAGTTATCTCCTCTAAGGGTTGGGAAATACTTGCAAAGTCCTTGATAAAACATCTGAAGTAGTTGGCGAAGCCTAAGAAACTCATTACTTGTGTGATTGTCTGGGGTGTTGGTCAGTTCTCAACCACTTGCAATTTTTTGGGATCGGGAGAGATAGTTTTGCCAGGTAGGTAATGTCCTAAGTACAGGATCCAGTTAGCTCCAAAGGGACACTTCGATGGTTTGCAGTAAAGCTGATTCTCCCACAAAAGCTGCAAAACTGTTCGGATGTGTTGTAAATGTTCCTCCCACGTTTGGCTGAAGTTTAGTATGTCATCGAGGAAAACAACCACAAACTGGCGAAGGTATGGACATAGAATATGATTCATTAGTCCTATGAAGGTAGCTTGCATGCTCTTTCAGGGGGTAAACAGTTGCTGTACTCTTTAGTGAGCTGTCGCAGATCTTCTTGCCTACCCTGTGCTTGGATGTCAAGTCCTTTCGTGCTCGAGTTATGAGTCTTGGCATCCACTTCTGATACTAAGGCCAAGAAGCCTGTCTCACACCAGCGCATTGCATGCTGCGCCTGACGAACCAATTTGAAGTGAAGCTCGACATTGGGGGGCTTCACTTGCGAGCCCTTTTGAGGGTCTTCAGATTTGGCAAAGTTATTGTACAGACTTCATCTAGGTTTACCCTTGCATTGACTAACAGACTGGATTCCAATTTTATCATGTGTGCTCGATAATTGATGGATGGATTATAACAACAAAGCCATGGCATTCCCAGAATGACATCATATTTAGCAAAAAGAAAAACAGTAAAAGTTTGACACTCTCCACAATTTCCAATGACCATCTTCAACACCGCCGTTCAATGATACGGTTGTTCTGAGGCTGATCAGTCAATGAGCCTTGCTTCAAATCTTCCCCAGCTCCTTCAATCTTAGTATGATGAATGTCAACAAAGTCTCTAGAAATAAAATCATGTGTTGATCTGCTGTCTGTAAGTATGATTGCCATGCGGCTGTTGATCCGACCCTCAATTCTAGGTAACTTGTTCTCTAAAGATTACAAAGTCCTGCAAATTTTTGGCAAGTTCCAGGGTCATGGCATGTACACGATGTCTTACATATCAAATCAGCTGCACTGAGACCACGGTCACTACTGTGAGAGGATGCCAACCCTAGGTCAACTTTGCTGAACTTCTCCGGGTGCTGATCCTTCAAGATTTCAAAATGGTTTATTTAGACTTAACAGTTCAGGTGCTGCCAGTGTCACCAGTGAGTGCACCCTTGTCACTGATGATCACTGTTTGGGTGTGCGTGACGTTTCAGATTTCAATTTGGACAGTCCTTTGCAAGATGCGCTCGCCCCCAGCACACTAAACACCTTTCTTTTCAAAGGAGCTGTTGTCTCTCCTCCGCAGTGAGCTTGCTCAGACTCAGTCGAGGAATACTGGTGGACATAAAACAGACTTCTGGCATATCCAAGAAATTTTTAACTCTGCGAACTGACCAACTGTCCTGTGCTAGTGTCACAGGCTCCTCGGCAGGAAGCTTGGCATGTTGCTGGGTGAGACGTGTGGCGCAAATCACTTCTGATAGAGTCTTCTGATGCTCTCACATGACCTCTTGCTGCATCTCCTTCAGTAGTCCTTTCACCAACAGCACTGCTCACAAGTGTTCTTCTAACTCGAGTATGAGAAGACTTAAACATGAAAACTGGGTTATGTAGTTGGCTAGCAACCCACTCACTTGTAGGTTGAACAGGGCTAGACATGCCTTTCCTTCTGCTTGTAACGGACCATAACTTCTGCAAGTGCCGACTTGAGAGCAACCCAGTCTGGAAAGACAGCACCGCCCTCAAGACACGTCATCAACCATAATAGTGCGCTGCCTGTCAAGATCCTAACTGCATAGTCAACTTCTTGTGCTGGTAATGCAAGGATGGCCCACCTGAGTGCCACTTCTACAGCAAACATCCACTCCTAAAATTCCAAGGGGTTTCTACCAAAAAGTGGTGCGTCTCTAGGACAGACGGTTGAATGGGAAAAAGTTGCATGAAGGCCTTCCTGACTCCAGCACAGAAGCACCTGAAAAAACCATAGAACCAAGGCTGGCATTCCTTCAGGAGTCCCCAACTATTTGCATTCATTTAGTCAAAACCCAACCAGCCAACGCTGAGGCCACCAAGATGCCCAAGACAGTTACAAGGACTTCAAGAACCATCCTCTGCTACCGGGTAACAGTTGGAGGAAGTTTTTTCGCAAAACATCATGAAACGAAAAAGAGTGAACCCAAGAAGGTCATGGACTTATAAGAACATGTCTGTGACAATCCCTAACACAAGGTGATACCTGGGCATTGACAAGTCCACTCCTCAAAACAAGCCGAAAACCAATCTAGTGCAACTGTTCAAATTCGCTCGTGAAGCTACATCTCGTAAGCCTTCCTGCTGCCCTGTCACTGCCACTCTAACCCTTTTGCAGAGGTTGGTAAAGTTCTAGCACTTTCACAGAGGTTGGTAAATTGAAGAGAACATTATGCTCCCGACCTTCATCCTAGTCATCTTCTTATCTACTGATCACTGCATGGCCAAGACATCGATGGCCATGTTTTTAACCATGGTAACTAGTCCAACTCTCACCCAGCCACAACCGTTTGGCAAACTTCATATGTGCTTGGCTTCTACAACCTGTCTACGAAAGACTGCACACCAAACAACCCTACTGTTGAACCCTAGCCCTCCTGAACAGTCGGTTAGGGTCATTCGGTGTACGGTCTTTCAGCAACTGGTTGGAACACGTTGATGCAACCACACCCAGTGGCGTGCGGCCAACAGCGCCAGCCACACATGAACATTTCTCTACATCTATTTCTGTACATACTATATGCTGGTCCTATAGCTGGCTGAGGCCCTAGCGAGAAACGTCTCTGAGACAGTCTTTTAGCTAATCTACTGGGAATAGCCTCTTATTACCCTCGGCCTCGGAATACTGGCCTATATATTTCCTTCACTATATTGACCTTGGCGTGCCTTGGTCAGTATGTAGGCTTGGGTAAATATTGGCCAATATTTCCTTGGCCTCAGGTAAAATATTTATAAGGCCTATGTAGCCTGATATACAACTGTCCACTTTCACATTCTTCTCTTTGTTATGTGGCATATACATTGAGCATTTACCATAGACTGAAATTGTCAAGACCAGTTCAAATAATAGGGAGAAAAACCTGCTTTGACCCAATTGCCCCTATAGCTAGCTGAGGCCCTATAGCCAGCATCACCCCTATAGCTGGCTGAGGCCCTACTAGCCCTCATCGTCCCTTTAGCTGGCTGAGGCCCTACAACCCTCATTGTCCCTATAGTTGGCATCTGTGCCATATATAGCGATCAGCCATGGCTCCATGGCAGAGGAACTTCAGCCAAGAAATGTTTACTTATTTCAAGTTGTAGCACCATCAGAAATAGCAACATTATTAGACCTGATAAATTGTAACAACTTGCAGACTTGTCACGGGATATGATAAACTACAACAACTTGAAGACTTGTCAAAGGACATGAAGGTTCTCCTCCAGAAAACTCATTGAGGTCGGCATTCCAGTCCCGTTCAAGAGCATAGTCTTCTGCAATGTGACTTGAATAGGCAGTGCAGTCTTCCTCTTTGTCCATCTCCTGCTCATCCTTGATGTACATTGCGGTGCAGTTTTCTTCTTTGTCTCCTGCTCATCCTTGATGTACATTGCGGTGCAGTCTTCTTCTTTGTCTCCTGCTCATCCTTGATGTACATTGCAGTGCAGTCTTCCTCTTTGTCTCCTGCTCATCCTTGATGTACATTGCAGTGCAGTCTTCTTCTTTGTCTCCTGCTCATCCTTGATGTACATTGCAGTGCAGTCTTCCTCTTTGTCTCCTGCTCATCCTTGATGTACATTGCAGTGCAGTCTTCTTCTTTGTCTCCTGCTCATCTTTGATGTATATTGTGGTATGCTGTTTTTTCTTATTTAGATGTGCCAGCAGCAATTTCACATAATATCGGTCTATTAGAGTACCCAAGGCAGCAACTGATCGGCTTTAATTTGTGACTTCATTATCAAATCAGGCTCAACCACAATCTAACTGCAGACCCAGATGTTTCCTTACATGGTAAAGGGGATCGGGTCAGGTGCAATCAGGCCTGATCGAAGCACGATTGCACATGCGATCATGGCTAGAAACAATAGGCGTGGGATCCTTCTCACACAGCTGCGCTAGCTACTACTTGTACTACTCAGTTTGGCACATGCACTCATGAGTTGAGCGCATGTTCACCAGCCTCCCGGCGACTGCTATGCTCAGCTACACCTGTGGCCCACATGGAAAGTGCCGGTGCCTGAGCCTAGTGTAAGACTGATCTACTTCCACATTTTGACATGTGATCAGTGAGTGATTCAGCCTGTCCTGCCCAGAGCAGGGCAGTAATAGGTTCATTAATTCTGTTCATGAATTTCCTTTAACTGCCGTTTCCGAGAATGGCCGACATAGCGGCCTACAATTTCTATCTGTTATGCTGTGCATTTAGTGCTGTGTGACTACAGTACCTGTGTGCATGTCAAACCAACATTCTACTCATGCTGCTGTTGACCTGCAGTCCCAAAGATTTTTGTGCAAGCAGGACGTACCACTACATGCAATTACTGAAAATTAAACTGCACTGAAAGGTCGGCACTCCGCAGTTGCAAAGACTCTTTCCCACCAAAAATTAGTAAAAATACAGTATGAGTCCACATGTGTTAACTGCAATGTTGTGTCTGTGGAGTAGCATCTGGCTTGATAGTACTATTGAATTTGTTGGAGATGAAGGGGACATTGAATGTGAAGCGTGGCTTGTCCAGTGAGTATACGTTTTGCTTTCCATTCAGGAACCATTGTGGTCATATGCAGTGGAATAGTTAGTTGGTTATAGTTCATTTCAAAACCATTGACCTCTGTGTTAACCGTTGACCCCTGGGTTAACCATTGACCCCTGGGTTAACCGTTGACCCCTGGGTTAACCGTTGACCCCCGGGTTAACCGTTGACTGCTGGGTTAACCGTTGACCGCTGGGTTAACCGTTGACCCCTGGGTTAATCGTTGACCGCTGGGTTAATCGTTGACCCCTGGGTTAACCGTTGACCACTGGGTGAGCCATTGACCGCTGGGTTAACCGTTGACCACTGGGTGAGCCGTTGAGCGCTGGGTTAACCGTTGATCCCTAGGTTAACCGTTGACCGCTGGGTTAACGGTTGACCCCTGGGTTAACCGTTGACCCCTGGGTTAACCGTTGACCCCTGGGTTAACCGTTGACCCCTGGGTTAACCGTTGACC
>JAOWAW010104471.1:0-14735 GCA_028565695.1 Nicola tetela
ACAACAACAACAACAACAACAACAACAACAACAACAACAACAAGACGAAGAAGATGAAGACGAAGAAGATGAAGAAGAAAGACTAATGCAGACCAGTTTTGTTTGGACTGGCAATGAAGTTATTGAGTGTAAATCTGTTCATTGTCCTGCTTTTGACTGATCCGGAGATACCGTCCTCTATTTGATTCATTGTAAGCAGCCATTCACTGGGCATGGCTCTACCACTTTGTAATGTCACATAGCTAAGGGTGTGGGGAGTGAGTAACCGATTTCCAAGTGGTATACAGTCGAACCTGGGAATTACGGACACCCAAGGGACTGAGATTAGCTGTCCTCAATTTACAGGTGTCCTCAATTCCCAGATGCACACACTTCTATACAATATACACCTCATTTTGATCAGTATGATGCAGGGAAGCAACAATATTAACTTCTTTTGCACTACACAGTACATGTACATGTATTATGTGTTAAAAAAGTCATCAATCTTGCTTTGCCTCACTGCTGACTGGCTGTGGATAATGTTTTTCTCCAACTTGCTGCACATGGCTGACATCTCAGTGAAGATGTTGGACTTGTCCCGCTCCATGGCAAAAAGCTTTAGGTGTGTTGCATAGTGGGGAGCCTGTTGGTAGGAAGACACCTCCAACTGAGCCACTGGAGGCTCAAATTCTGTTTGTCGCTCCTTACTGAGGGCCGGTGGAGTCCCAGAGGCACGTGAGTGCTGGAGAAAGCCCTGCATTGTAGCAGTAACACCTTTCTGGGCTGCTTCTTGTCAGTGATGTTAACGTTCACATTCCCACGGTTGCCCTTCAGCATCCCCAGCATTTTTCCCTCAATCAGTGTGTCTCTCAAAGAAACCACAAGTAAGAGATGATGGGGCTGTGTTCTGTTGTAATTGCCAGCTCTCCCTTGTAGCCATTTCCATTTCTAAACTAAAACTTACACGTCGCTTTGCTGCTTTTGGAGACAAAACGTTCGAACAAGACGCTTGAACAATCTCCTCCAACAGCAACTGCGGAAGTGCGTGCGTGTGTGCTGTCCTTGTTGCGGTCATTTGACCATGGTAGGCAGCCAATGAGATGCCTAGCATGTAGCACGCTGCTAAAAAAAAGCATACGCTGCTTAAGGTAACATATCTGGGCCTTCGGGCCAAAAATCACCCAGAGGTATGGTTGGTGTCATGCGATCTACACGCATATGACAAAAAATCCGGAAGTGAAGTGAAACCACAAGCCTGTCTGTATTCCCCAGGTTAAAATTTGTATGAAATGATACCTTGGGCACTCTGGGTGTGTCCGCAATTCGTAATTCACAGGGGGCCACATTTCTAAGTGTCTGTGTGTATCAAAACACATACAAAATCGAAGGGACTGTGACAAGCTGTCCGCACTTTACAGGTATCCACTTTTCCCAGGTGTCTGCAAGGACAGGTTCGACTGTATTTCATGAGCCAAGACAGAATCATCTCAATGTAGTCCATCTTCTGTCTTTGCTAGTTTGGGGAAACTTTCTTCTATAAATCTGCTTGCACTACCAGGAATGGGCTGTTTACAATTTGTTTTATATCATTCAAATGGCTGGTGTTCAAGTGGAGGTTTGTTGGGAAGTCTTGAAGAAGGCTGTAATTTTTCACAAAATATTTTTGCATGCTCTTTCATGCAGGACAATCTTGTTCCGGATATCTTTATTTTGATTGGGCTGGCAATTGGATTCCGTCTCATCTCCTACGTTGTCATGGAACTGATCATCTACCAGCGCAGCCGTCATACACGGAAGCGTTAAACACCTCTCATTTTTTTCTGGATCTGGTTTGCTGTTTATTGGACTAGCATGACGAAGACCGTCAGCCTCCTGTCTTTTCACCATCCGTTGTATTGTCTATAATAAGGATTTTTCAAGGTTTTGCAGTCACTTCCAGATATCTCGCAGGTATATCTCCTTCACCTGGCATAAGTTTATCTGAAAATGTGTGCTTTTTATCAACCCCAACCAGTGGATGTTAGCAGTATAGACCCATCACTCTGTTTCATCGCTGTACTCATGATTCGTACAAGCATGTTTTTCTATTCATACTTTTCTTTTGTGCACATGTTTGATGGTGACCTTGAGAACATACCAAGTAAATTGACCATTATGTTAGCTTTCATACTTTTTTTTCTACTCTGTTGGTTTCACTGATAATCGTGAAAAGTACTGTGTAGTTACAAATGGCAGTATATCCCATCCTGGAAAAAATCTCTCTGTGTGGTACCGGTCAACTTGCCTTGGCTTACTACATCTGTTCATATTATTGAAGACGCTGGGTGCAGCAGATGTTTTTGTTTGTACAAAACGTTTTGGCGTAACTACGCCATATTCTGTGCTAGTTCTGGAGTTTGAATCTGAGTAAATCTCATTGAATCTGGCTAAATCACACTGAATCTGACTAAATCTCACTGAATGTGACTGGATTTGACTGAGTCTGACTCCAGAACGCCGAAACGCTTGTTACAAGTGGCGTCGGCATGGAGCCGTCGCAGGCCATACATTACAAACAGCTGCAGCTGTGCTGCATGGCTCTGTTGAAGTATGTACGCCTTCGTACCGTACATTTTGATAGGGAAAAAAGGCGCGATTAGCGCGCGCTGGCTAGTAATGGTTGCAGCGCGAAGGACAGACAGACAGACAAACAGACACACACGGACACGAATTAATCGTCTGTGCAGCCCTCCTCAGCCCCTACGGGCCTGACAACGGCAATAATGTAATCAATTAAAACACCGCATGATATCCCGGCACGAACACCTGATCTGACATCCTCGGGCAAATGAGATCCGTTATGAAGTACATCTCTACATGTACGTGGACGTGTAAAATTAATATTGAAATCATGAACTGCTAAAGAGGAACCAATATATACAGATTGTTGCAGGAGTCTGTAGAAACCCACTTCAGTGGCAGCTGGAGACAGTTATTTCAGAACTTCGAGCTTTTGCTTGCCCACAAATGGCTTTCGATCGTTTAACAAAGACGTCATTTTGCCCACATGCGCAATCGGCAAGATAGGAAATGCCTCTGTAAGTGTAGGTTTCTGCAGCGCATGCACAGCCTGCGTTTTATGTCATTATGACCGGTGCATAAAAATAGGTACTAGTACTGTACGTACGTGATTGGCAAGTTTGGACAACTAACGTCAAAGCCATCTTAGAAGACGTGTACGCAGCACAGGTTTGTGTAGTGCGCGCAACAGGTGTATAGTACCAGCGCGCGCTAAATCAGTTGGCCAGAAATGACATCATTATCTAGCTCAATACGCCTAGTATTTTGCAATTGCCCGCAGGCGGAGAAGACCGCTGCCAAACCTTCCTCTGTCACCAACGCAACTAATCCCATTGAGACAAACTTCAAAATTAAATAGGTGATACTTCCCCTTTAATAGTTCGCAACTGCGTGCGAGACGGAAGGTAATATTCTTATTCATCACGTCCAATGTGAAATTTTACGTTTTATCGGACGAGACCTCCTATTACGTCTTATCGGATAAAAAGTAAAAAGTTAAATTTTTTTTGAAAGAGTTGTTATAGCTAATACATAATATCGGCTATAACGCAATCTTTTCACGGCCCCCTCGATTTCGTCTTAGGGAACTGACCTGTACATCCTAGCATGTATAACACATGGACCGGTGACAGGAGGAAGTCCTTGGGCCCTGCAGTATACTGGCCTACGTGGCACCCTACACACAGTTGCAATGAGCGAGGTCAATGGACCTTTCAGGCTTGGTACAGGTCGTCAGTAGGCCTTGCTTAAAAAAGCTTGTAAAAACTTGTTTTAAAACTCCTGGCATTGCTCGAAATTTGGTGGTTTAAAACTCGTTTGGAGGCCCGCTATAGCTCGCTTTGATGCTTAAGGCTAGTTACTGTGGAAGTTATATGTGCAAAATTATTTAGACCTTTGGCTATGCTGCTTAATACTGGCATGTACTAATTATTATTGAATGCCAAAACCTTCGCTGAAGACAAACGCTTTCAACCCTGAGAGTAAGCGTGGTGTTTTGTTCTTGACTCGCAGCTATGCCAGTTGCGCGCGCAACGAGTGAATGTCACCGCCTGATGTCAGAATCCCCGGAAACAACACTTGTAGAAAAGCAAGCACACCCGTGGTCTGATAGACAAGATGCTTAGCAGTGCTGTAGCCAGGATTTTCCCCAACCGGGTCACGGCTGACCCAGCACCCCAATGGCAACCGGGTTGCAACTTCACTCAAACGGGGTACACCCAAAAAATCAGACAACATACAAAAAAAAGTAAAAAAGGAAAATGTTTACTAAGGGGCCACGGCAAGAGTTGCCTCCTAGTCTATAGGTTCCGTCAACGTATAGGTTTGGCAACCCCCACCTTATAGCCACAGTAAGAAGACTCCAAGACTTGCAAAAAAAGAGGAAGGAGAGCAAACAAAAAAAAAAACATACAGCTAGCAAACCCATTCCCTGTCCCGTAATGGCCAATGCATGGACTTCCCATTACAAGGTTAGGAGGCAACCCTCACCTTATAGCCACAGTAAGAAGACTCCAAGACTTGCGGCAACAAAAGAGGAAGGAGAGCCAAATAACCCATACAGCTGGCAAACCCATTCCCTGTCCCATAATGGCTAATGCATAGACTTACCATTAAAAGTGTGCCCAATACCCCCATCCCCAGCATCCCAAAACCATGCTGCCAATACACAAGAACAACAACAAAAAAAACAACGACAAGAGGAGCAACAACAAAAGAAGAGAAGGTAGAAGGATAGGAGAGGAAGAGAAAACATAAAAATTAATTTAGGGGTTCTGTAAAGTCGTCGCTCGCACACCGGCCGGAGCCACGACAAGAATACTTTATTAAGAATATAGAGAAGAACCAAGAAGAAGAAAGTACCAGAAGAAGGAGTAGGAGAAGTACAAGGACTGAGAGTGAGAGTGAACTACCCTACACTAAAAAGCTTCTCTATTCTACGCTTGGGCCGCGCGCTTTGGGCGCCAGCGTAGCTGGCAGCCAATCAGCGGCGGCGGCCCTACACTCTACTCTATACACTACATCCAATACCTAGAGACTATACTGCTACACACTACACACATTCGTTACAGTTCTTAAAATTAAGAAGAAAATTAAGGAGAAGAAAAAGTTCCTGGAGACGATAAACTGGAAGCTTGTGCTTGTGCAATTTCAGCCTTCTCTACCACCGTTAGCGATGTTGTGTTTAATCCAGTGAACCATTCCCACCTGAACAACAGAATGGATAGTATCCAGCATACTGGCTCGTGTGGTATGATTCGTGTAAGTGGTATTGGCAGCCAATTTCAGGCGAATAACTTCACTTACGCCAACGAAGTTCAACAAGTCCTTCATGGAATTCCACTTTTCCAGGGCAACGTTCTCCTTGACCATCCTATAAAGGATCTTTATGCAGAGCATCGCCGTCTTGTCCCGACGTGCCAGCTGAGCGTGGAACATACCGCCAAGCCGTTGAACTCCCCGCTCAGTTTCCTCCGCTCATTGACAGTCCCGGTGCATCTTTGAATTCTCGTGCTCTCGAACAACCTCCAGGCGAATCCATCGACATCCAGTTATCCACGTTTCCCGCTTGAAGCCACTCTGCATCGACAGAGCCTTGGCGTGCTTCTTGCACACAGTACAGACCATCGCATCGCCGTCGAACTCCAGCCATGATCGACCTTTCTTCCAAGACTCCTGGAACACCCTCTTCCGCTTCTTTGCTGCAGGCTCAGAACGAGCATCACAAGCTTTTCTCTTTGTAGTCTGAGAAGACGAGATGTTCGCTTTGAAGAATCTTCAAAATGTAGCCTGGGGAAGCGGAGTCGGGAGCGTAGTGGTGCTAATCGAAATGACAAGCAGAGGGAGGCAATTGCAACCAGTGCTCGCTGTAATAAAGCTTCGACGCAGAGGTGCTCTATCGTATTTTGTAGCGCAATCCCAACAGCCAATCTTTTTCCACCATCGAAAATTTCAGATATAAAACAGCAAAGAAGCCAGGTGGATGCAAACACATTTCCATGTAGTTGCTAGGCACTACAACGAACTGCGGACAAAACCCTCTACAACTACAAGCTACAACTCTCCACGCAACAAACTGTGGACAAAAGCCTCTACAACTGCGCGTATATACGCGCTACAATTGAACTCTCCACACAGGATCCAAGGGCCCAAGCGCGCGAAGTCCAAGGCAGGGGATTTTCTTTTTTGGGCCCGGTAAAATCTCAACCGAGTCAGATCTGACCCGGTAATTTTTCTTGAAGGGGGTCGATTTTGAGCTCAAGTGGGCCGCTGACCTAGTTGATCCTGTTCTAGTTAGAGCACTGCTTAGCCGAGCATGGAAAACAGGTCCTTTGTATTCCTTCTCTTCTTTCTGACTTGCTTACAATTGATGTCTTAATGTTTTAAGGCTGGTTTAAGGCTCACGAGATGGTCTAAGACTCGTCGAGGCTTCAGGCAGAGTTTAAAACTTTCAACCTCACTTAAGGCTGATTTTAAGGCTAGCTTCTTTTAGCAAGGCCTAGTAGTCAGACACCTCAAAGTCTCACTTTCCCACTGGCACTGCAATGGCATCCCAGATCAGCTCGAGACATTACGTGGTATATGAGGTCACGAGATCTGCCTGATGACGTCCGCGGCGTCAAAGCCGCCAGCTAACAGACACCGAGCAGTCATCAAGCTGCTACAAGGTGTCGCGAAGAAGCGGATCCCCGGATGCCCATGCATGGAAAGCGGTCCTAGAGTTCGAGAAGAACCTCTGCTCAAGGCTGTATAGTCTTGACCGAGAAGGGCTATGGGGGCAGCTTCATTTTTATAAGGTGGAGACTTGCACCGAGGCGGCCAAATGGAGGCAGGGTTTGTTTATTTGTTTCTGCCAGTACTTCTCCTGGGCTCAGGCGGGGCGGTTGAAGCAACTCATCAGGAATGGAAAAGTCACTCACCAGGAAGCACTGGAAAGAACGTTCTTCTCATCATCGTGGACGACTTGCGACCACAAATGACCGTCTTCAACCAGTCGTACATGAAAACTCCGAACTTTGCTCGCCTTGCGTCTGAAGGGACGGTGTTTGAACGAGCTTACTGCCAAGTAGCTCTTTGTGTGCCGTCAAGAAACAGCTTCTTAAGCGGGCGACGACCGGACAAGACACGCGTTTGGCCTGGACTGGCTCAAAGCTTTCGCGACACCGGTAAAGACTGGATAAGCCTTCCGGAACATTTCAAGAAACATGGATACACGACGCTGGGCGGGGGAAAGACTTATCATCCTGGTTCACCGCCGAACTGGGACGAGCCGAAATCTTGGTCGCAAGATAGGCCCTACTTCCCGTTCAAGAGTGTACACTGTCCAACCTCTGCCGAGGTACGACAGTCCCAAAAAGATGGAGGAGCTGGTCAGCGTTCTACATTAAAACCGACTATAGATCTACCGCACGCTGACGTAACGGGTATCGACACCTGGTGTGCGCTGGACGAGAGCGAGTATCCAGAAAATTGGCACTTCGACTGGAAGTTAGCAAACGAGACGATAGATACTCTGAAGTACGTCAAGGACAAAGGAGGACCGTGGTTTGTCGCCGCCGGATTCCGCCGTCCGCACGTTCCGTGGATGATGCCGAAACGCTTCTGGGACATGTACTCGAGCCCGGACGCAGTTCCAGCTCCTGAACACGTTCGCCGCCCATCGGATAGTCCTGACATCGCTTATCACAACCAAGGTGTTTTCAACAATTCGGATAATATCAGTTATGTGCCAATGCCTAATCCACTTCCTTACAACGTTCAACAAGCAGCACGCCAAGCCTATTTTGCCTCTGTTTCGTTTACCGACTACAACGTTGGCCGTGTTTTGGACACTCTCGACGAACTGAAGCTCGCAGACGACACAGTCGTCGCTCTGTTCGGAGACCATGGGTTCCAGCTGGGCGAGCACGACTCTTGGCACAAGCAAACGAACTGGGAACTCGCCGCACGAACGCCGCTCATTATGCGTGTACCGTGGAAGGTTAACAGCATTGGAAAGCGAAGTTATGCCCTTATCGAGCTTATCGACATGTACCGCACGCTTGCCGAACTCGCTGGAACTCCAAAACCGTCGGATGACGTAGACGGCTCAAGCTTCGCTGCCCTATTCGATAATTCTAGTGCGAGCGCCGAAGAAGCTGCACGCCTGATGGGAAAGCCGTGGACAGCTGCTTTCAGCCAATACTTGAGATGTGTTAACAATGTTTCAGCGCAGTGGGACGATAATGGTTGCTCCTCGAAGGACAATCACACTTACATGGGTTACTCGATGAGAACACCAGAATGGCGGTATACTGCATGGATGCCGTGGCACAGGGAGACAGAGAGCGCCGATTGGAGCGGAAAACCGTACGCCGTGGAACTGTATGATCACAGCGGCCCTGCCGAGATGGAGAACGACTTCAACTATTACGAGAATGAAAACGTTGCTTCCCAGCACGCTGACATCGTAGAGTCCATGCAAGTCCAACTAAGGGAATTCTTCGAAAATCATTAATTTAATTACCTTCTCGTCTGTTTTTGAAACTTAATTCCTTTTCGTTCTCCTTCGCTTCGGAGTACCGATCTTCTTTAGAAAAAATGCGGATACAAATTGGTCTGCTGGAGTTATGATCTTTGTCAGAACTGCTCTGACCCGACATAAAATATCGTTAACATATTCTTTGTGTTGCGTTTTTTGTTCTTGCTCCCTTGCCCTCTTTGATAAATGCTTCTAGAAGACAGTCATGCACAAATCTTACCATTACTCAAGTTATCTGAATGTCTGCATGGTTGGTCGACTTGACATTAATCCGGAACGCAACAGTAGTCGACAAGGAGAGTATTATATGGCAGCGCTGCTCATATTTAAGCTTAGAATGAAATGGGCGTGTTTGGGCACTGATTTGTATTTGGACTCGAAAAGAGTGGACATTCACAAGAGGTCCAAAGCAGGCAACGCAAGGACAAAAGAAACAACGTCACACTGCTAAATAAATATTTAACACCTAGAACTGTAAGTGGATTATTACGAGTCCGCCTAAATAAACTACACCTGAACACAACTAAAAGCCAAATTCTACACCTGAAATCATCAACACAACACCCTCCCTTCAATAAGCAACACCAAAAAAAAAATAACATCATTGCAGGTCTGGCAAGGTCTAACACACAACGCTCCCCTTCAGAAACGTAATGGAAAATCAGACTATAAGAACTAACAATCAGCATTCCTTCAAATAGTTCGGTGCTCTTCGCACTCTTTCAGACCGCTATTCCTGAACATCCTCTGTAAATATTGCAGTGGCTGACCCAGACGGGGGTCCAGCCCCCCCTCCCTTTCAAAATTTTGACCATGGCCCAAAGTCCAGAAAATTTAGATCGGAGCAGTCGTAAAACTGCGACTCCCTGGACCGCAGCCGGTGCGCGCGACTGCGTGGGAATGCAGCGAGTACAGTGAGTCATTTTGTTACGATTATCCCTCCGTAAAACAGCACGCGCACAATGCGCGCACGCAGGCAGGCTTGCATGATGCATATGTTCGTACACTCCTTGCCACTTCCTGTACAACCTCATGCAGCATATGCTCAGTGCACTTTTTGTGGTCAACTCGCACAGGATTGTGCTGCGCGTGCCTTTCGTGGCTCAGCCACGCTGGTTTTGCGCGTGCAATATCCGCTTTTGTTTTTCTGCTCTTTGGTAGATCGGCTTCAGAATGACAGGTGGGAGTGTTTGGTTTTGAGAGGAACTGTCCGTAAGTGAGTTTTTCATCAATGAGGTCGCCAGCAGTTTGGCTATGAGGCGGAAGGGCTCCGAAATCAGATTGCTCCGGTGATCTCTGCTTCTGTAGAACGCGCCAACTTTGCACTGGCATACGTGAAGACAGATCTCCGGAGTTCAATTGGCCAGACTCGCTTGAATGACCTGCTGGTGCTGTTTGTAGGCCCTCCCACATAATGCCTGAAATTTTCCTGTTTAGTGCTTTTAGCAATTCCCACATTTTTGGCAGTTAATGCTCATTTTAATGCTCAAACGGACACTCAATGCTCATTTTAACTGCCGCATTAAACCAGACTCCTTAAGATGAGAACAATGAATAAGAAGTAAGAAAACAAGGGTGCTGGCACTGTACATGTATGTGCTAGTAGCTTAATCTGTCAAGTCAACTGCAAGTAATTTGTGATGAAGTAAAGCAGCGCGCGTTCATGTGTACCCGGGCTAATCTTTGCTGCGAAGACAAAAAAAGATGAAAGAGAGGCAGAGAGTGACAAGCTTTGTTGGCTGTTTTCTGTCTTTATCGTCGTTTTCTTGTCTAGATATTTACGAAAAGTCCACTTCAAGTGCTTCTTTTCTGATGACAACCAAAAAGGAACAAATAATGCCTAACAATTCTCATTTAATTCCGATTTAATGCTTTTTCTGAAAATAGGCGTTTAATGCAGAAAATAATGCCGGCATTATGTGGCAGGGCCTAGCTGTTTGTCCACAAAGATATTCCGCTAGACTATGAGTAGGTAGTCGACATGTTTGCTTCCAAGGCACCTCGGGGTATGCGGTTTGTTGATGCACGCAATCATGAGAATGGTGAGTACCGATGGGCGAAACTCTTTATCATTGTGTACTATTGAAGTACTATCTCTTACATATACTATACTTGTGCAGCATAAACATCATTACTATGTTATTTCTTTGATTACCAAAACCGTATTTATGCTCTCTCTAATCCAGGATAGCCTCTACGCATGCTCGTTATACTTAGATGTACCTAAAATGTGAACAGTTTCATAGTAACTTCTTTCTCTGCCACGGCTTGACCATTTGTGAGAATGGGTATCTAATCATGAGTAGCGGGGGGGGGATGGTAAATAGATGGGCCCCCTCTTTGTGGAAATCCTTGATCCGCCACTGACAATAGTTATGTCACCTGTCTTTGTTCTTGCTGCCAAGCTTTCAACTTTCTCCTATTCTTCTGTTTCATTTTCATCTTCAGGTGCATCTCAATCTTCAGGCAATACTGATACCGCTGTGCTCTTACAATATTTCCTGCTCCGACGATATACTTGGCCATTGCTCGTTTGCAAAGTATAAGCTCGTAGGGTATATTGAGCACTGACTTACGACTGTTGCCAGAACCCGCTGATATTTACTTAAAAACAGGACCGTGGCTATCATTACTAGAGCATGCGCAAAAACATACTTTAATGTGATTTGAAAACACCGCCTTTGTTGGAGATGTAAAATTACCACTTGTTTAAATCCACTTCTCACAACTCCCATACACGTGACGTCACTCATACAAACCACCTATCTCCTAAGAGGTTGTGATCTACCCATCACAACCCCTTACCTACCCACGTTATGAAAACTACAGCCCCTTACCCAAGCACTCAGGTTTCTGCTAATCACAACTCCTTACCCACGCACAGGCTGCGAAAAATACTAGTAGATTCAGTGGTGTTTGTATACAGTTTAAATTTGGAAAGCTAAGAATTGCTAGCTCGCACCTCGCGACACGTAAGGCACAAAAGCTCACCCTTAAAGGAGATCGGAAGTTGAACTTTCTATTACTCCGTGGGACTGCGGTTCTCGCAGTAAACGCAAGTTACGTATAAATGGCAGACAAAAAGACATAAGTGAGCAGAAACAGTGGTGTAGGAACCGATCAAAATCAGCGGGGACTGGCACCCTCTGAAACATTTTGAAATTTAAGGGGGCAAAATCCCTTATTTTTAAAATCTGAGAGCGAAGCTGAGGTGAACTGAGTTGAGGTGAGTGAAACAACCTTCTTGACTTATACAGAACTTGCTGAAATCGACTTATCCAGATCGATATCAAAACATCAGTTGTGCTTGTGTTACATGCATACGATGTAAGCGCGTCCAATTGACTGGCCATTACTGAATGACGATGGGATTTGCACAGACTATTTGAGCTCTTTGGCCAAATTGGAAATGGTCCAGTCCAAGTTTCCTTTGATTAATTCACCAAATACCTGTTCATAAATTCTCTGTTCAATTTTTTTAATGGGACCAGGCCCCCACTGAAAACTTTGGGGGCCATGGCTCCCTGCTCCCGTCGCCTATGTGCACGAAGGAAAAGAAGCGAGAGAAGAAACTTATCATCCATTAAATCCGCTTGGTATTTGTACGCAGTGTAAATGGAAACCAGTGTATTAAACTGTCCCAAGTAGGGGAGCAAACATACGTTTTAGCAGAAAAGTCTTGGACATAAAACCCCGCCTAATCAGGCATTACGTGTCAACTACTGTAACCCAATAACAAAAAGAAATCTGCACTCCCTTCATCCTTGTCAGGTCATGCATGAGGAGCCAGAAGCCACAGCGTGTAGCATCTTGATGCTTGTACTACGGATAGATATCATTTCATTTTCCTCAGTCAAAGCAAATCGAATTGGAGAATTGCTGGTTTCGCAGGCTTAAAAATAATTTCGCATAATTTCCAGGATCAGTGATTTACAAAATAAAGTTTTTAAAAGTCGATTTTTCAAAAATTAGCAAGAATTAAGCACTAACGGGAATTTATTCGGTTACAGTTTTCTGGAGGGATGGTTGAATATTATGCTTCAGGTATTTTTTCTATTGGTTTCACTTACTGAACCTGTTAAGTTACTGAGCGGACTGAGTTATTCTACATTTTCCGTCCGCCATGTGAGGCGCTGCAGATGGCAGGATCGAAGATGGGATGGCAACTGGCAACTTAGCTAATACGTCATCAGCGGAGCATGATCGTGATTCTGAAGAAGAAATTTCTTGATTGTACATGTATTACTACATGCCTTTAGGTGATCACTCACTAACAGTCGTGCACTACTTGATCGAATTGGTTATGTGCATCGCGGAGCACATGTACAAACTCTTCCTAAGTCAGTGCTTTGATCATGGTGTCAAGATTTGTGTGAACAAGTGTCATCCTTTACCTGTCGCGTTGGCATAATTATCATGGTCATTTTCCACATAAAATCCTTACAAGTTCACGTACATGTACAAGGTGCAAACGTGACCTTTTGACCTGTTCTCAGCAGATTCCGTTGTGGTGGTGGATCGAGGAGTGTGCTCTGTGACGATTTATGTAGATTCCATAGCCTTAAAACAGCCGGGCATTTCTCCTCACAGCAAACTGTATCACATTCAGAGACATGTCGAAGGAACTTCATGTCTATACGGGGCCAGAATAATATTCAACAGTGCGCTTCCTTACATTGCCATGGCAACTCCTTCTACGGAGACCGATCTTGGTAGGGTCATCGTTCTGCCCTTAGTGCCAGTCTTCGCAAAGAACAACATACGGATTCTTGCTTCTTAGGACGTTACTTCCACAGTTGCTTGTGGCCTAATGGTCCTAACACAACTTCACTTTTGGCGTTTGGCGGACAAGGTTGAAGAGATAAGTCAGGGAAGAACAAATAAAAGGGGCGCATTGCCTGGGTGTACGGTTAGTAATCAGGCCATGCGCGGTCGATTTGGAAACGGGAAGCCGGCTAAGCTGGCGCAAAGTTACCGTAAGGGATAATGGTGAAAAATCAAATGTCTTGCGAGAAATAAGGTAACGGGTAAGAAGCTTCGCATAAACCGTCTTCAGGATTACCATTGGTGCACTGGGCAGCAAAATAGCGCGCCAAGATTTCAGCTTAGTCTTTATCAGAAGAAGTGGTGATATCATCTGCAGTCAGGTCTGGAATAGGATCATTGTTTGATGTTAACCTAGCCAGGTCTTTCGTTAGGTACCACCAGCGACGACTACCATCCGTTTCACTTGCAAGCTGCGAATGCCTCCAGGCAAGATAAGTCTTCTTGGCCTCGCAAAATGCGGCTGTAAATTTGTTTTGAAATTTTTATACATACGCACTAGTCGGTCGGTGACCGAGATCGCTTGGCCGCAATTTGGCGCTGTTTTCTACGAAAGAGTTTATGAAGGTCGACAGTCATCCATTTCTTATTTTAAGGTCGAAATGCAACACAGTGGTACAGGATAAAACGTTTCACGTTTTTTCATAAAAATATATTTCCAAACCGTCCACAAAACATTGGCATTGTTAGTGCCTTGTATGGCATCGAGAAGGGGAGTATTAGAAAGGACAATACTTAGAGAATTCCAGTCCACGGCTGAAAAATTAAGAACAAGGATTTGGGAATTTGGAGGGGATTGCCAAGAACAAAAGTCGGTATTCTTCAGGTGGGCGCTGACACAGCAATGATCAGATGGGGGAGTGATAGTGTCCAGTCCAAAAAAGAGGTCCGGTCGAACTGTAGAGTAAAGGTCAGCAATACCAAAGCTGATATAGTCAGGTGAAACGCGTGTAGCCATGTCCACTATGTGGTGAAATGAAGTCTTATACTGTGTTACCGTAATAAGCCGTCTCAATCTTGTGCCTGCATCATTGGGTGATGATTTAGAGCTCCAAGAAGAACGTTTGGCATTTAGATCGCCGATGAGAGTCCATACAGCACCTTCCAATTCAGCAGCTGAGAACTTGAACAAGCACAAGCGCCCAAACCGCGTGTTAGTGAAGTGTGCAGAGCTTTTGTTATGTATATCTGGGTACGTGATTGGGTGTGAACGAGGCTCTAATAATAATAATAATAATAATAATAATAATAATAATAATAATAATAATAATAACATTAATAATAATAATAACATTAATAATAATAATAATAATAATAATAATAATAATAATAATAATAATAATAATAATAA
>JAOWAW010104493.1:0-14734 GCA_028565695.1 Nicola tetela
GAGTATCATAGATACATGTAGATCTCCTTAATGTGCATTGAGATAAGCAATGTATAGTGTCCCAAGCTGTTTTTCCGCTTGAATTTAGAAAGACATTTTTGGAGGAACTTTAAGTTTCTGAATATGGAGTGGTATTCTTTAGTCCATTTTCTGAGTAACGTGGATAGTTAAAAGTGTTCTAGATCACTTCATGCTACCATCAATTTGCCTCCATCTCTATTTCTACGGTTCCAAAGAATTGCTATGGAGCCATTGCCTAACACAGCCAGAACTCCATGATGGTAACTGCTCAACCACTTGGCCAGCTCAAAAAAACTGGCTTCATGGGGAGCTTTGGGAATTCTGACTGACACGGTCAAGTAGGAACACGGTCGGGAAGGCAGAAGAAAGGAAAGCAGAAGAAGAGCAGCAAGTACTAAAAGACAGCAGCTACAAATCTTTGCGGAGGGAGTGCTAAAGAGTTCCCCAACTTACCATAACATCAGTTTTTGTACATAGGTCCCAACCACTCTTGCATCATTCTCTATGTCTTGTCTATTTTTCATGCAGATTGGATCAGCTGGTTTTCCTCCCCATATAGAAATTATTAGAAAGGTTAGACCCAGTGTTTTCTTGTTCCTTCTTCTACTTCTCCTTTGCCTTGATAGATCTACTGTCTGGGTATACAAGTCTGTAATAGACTTGTTTCACATAAATAAATTTCCTTGACTGTTTGGACCTCTGTGCATAAATTTTAACACCAGTTTTTCTCAGCCAGGGTAAGAGAAATTTTCAACTGCATTACATACTTCGTCACCAGGATTCACAAACGCTTGAACTGCATAAAACAGGGAACCATAAGCGCCAACTGTGATCAATATCTGCAGAGAGAAAGAGAGGAGAGAGAGAGAAAGAGAGAGAGAGCAGGGAGAGAGAGAAAGAGCAGAGATAGAGAGGTAAGAGCACAGACAGACAGAAACAGAGAAGGCAAAAAAGACACAGGGAAAGAAAGACACAAACACACGGACAGAGCAGTTCCACAAATTTAATAAAAAAAAAAACACTTTCTCGGAAGAAAGAGATAAATTGGGATGGCTAAACTCTGTGACCTTGTGATCCCCAAACAAGGTTAGGTTGTCTTTGACCCCAAGGAAAAATATCCCATAGATGCAAACCAGTGGATGAAAATACTCCATGGATGGAAATAAATGGATGGAAATATTTCATAGATGGAAACTGCTACCAGAAAATATTCCATGGGTAAAACACAGCAAATATTCTATGGGTGGAAACAAGGGGATGAAAATATTCCATGGATAAAAACTAGGGATGAAAGTATTCCAAAGGCATACACTAGTGGCTGAAAATAGTAGTCTATGATTGAAAGAGAGGTGAAAATATTCCAAGCATGTGAAAATATACCATGGATAACAGCAGGGGGTTGAAAATATTCCACAGGATTTATTTTATTATTATTTCATGTGCAACAGCTTTCTGGGGGGATCAGTTTCATGTTGATTCATTTATTGCAAACAATTGCATGTTACTTCATAAGCTTCAGCTGTCTGTGGCCCTTTACACCAAGGTCAAAAGGTGCAGATCAGATTGAACCAGAATATTAGTATGTGTGGTCGCCCCACAATACACAATTGCTAATGTGCTAGGAATTTCATACAGATGCAATTGTGCTGTGATCTGCAGATGTGAAGCAAGCCAGAATCATGCATTTATGGTCCTTCCAGCTTCTTGGCATCCACTGCAGAAACCAGCTGCTAGTTTATGTACACAACTGCAAGGTAAAGATGAAGCAACAGATCTAGACTGGCTGACTACTGGGCGTCAGGTGCATGGGGATTTCCCTATTCATGTGTCATAAGCAGGCCAGCTATTTCTGGTATTTTACTCAGGGTACATTTCAACACTGCACAGAGAAGCACCAGTACAGGAAAACAATGTGGTCAAAAACGCCAGTGCAGAAACCATGCTGTGGCTGAAGTTGAGTATGCAATATGAAAACAACCATTCATGGGGCTTGCCCTGTAAAGGGCATGTGGCTGTAGCAAACTATTACCATACCAACAGTGCAAATTACCTCTGACATTGGGTTGATCTTTCTTTTGTGGATCGGAGAATAAAGTTCTGAAAGAGCATTTACCAATCTCAGATGACCCTACAAAAACAACCATGTCAACATGTCATTGTGATTAATTAAACAAGGAAGAGATAACCTAGAGTTTCCCTGTTTGGGAAAGAAAGAGAACTATGTGTGTGTGTGTGTGTGTGTGTGTGTGTGTGTGTGTGTGTGTGCGTGCGTGCGTGTGTGCATGCGTGAGAGAGAGAGAGAGAGAGAGAGAGAGAGAGAGAGAAACTGATGAGCATACATGGTGTGTGAGAAAAGAGACTGACTGTGTGTACACATGGGAGACAGAAACTGACTGTGTACATATGGAAAGAAATAGAGAGAGCGACAAATGTACCTATTGCAACACCAGTTCCCTAACCATAAGGGGTCATTGCAAGAGTTTGCAGAAGCCCAGCAATACGAATAAAATTAGTTTCATTTTTAACCCCCTTCTTCCCCCAGAAACAAACAAAGTTTTGCAATCCAGGTCTCCATGTCTTAATGTATTTAACTGGAAGTGCATGGCTCTCACCTATGTTGGTGGATATATACTTTTGATGCAACATTTAAACAAACACATACTAGTACTTGATATGCATGCACACATGAAGAGAACTAGAGAGAGCAGTGGCAGATCTAGGAACTGGCTAAGGGAAGAGTGCAGGGTCTACGGTAAGGTCCTTTTGGGGTCCAGGGAGGGGGATTTGAAAATTTAAGGTGGCTGAATTCTATGTTTAAATCATTCAAAGAAAACTTGTTCATCATGCTCTGGAAATCTGAGTTTTGATTTCTCGGTGCGCAGTAACACCCTGAATTTCGTTACTACATTATGATTTTACTCACGCAGTGAACACATAGCCAGCAGGAAAACAGCTGAGGGCAGTGGATCTATAGTGTGAACTTGTACATCTGTACAGATATTACCAGCGGCTTGGATGATAGTGTTAAAACTTCTATTTATCCCACTCAGGAAATCTAGATCTGCTTTGGACATGGTCCATCACAAAGGAGTTTGCTGCCATATCAACTTGGCAAATGTGGGCCAGATGAACCAGCACCAATACAAGACAGACAGCATTAAAGTTTAGTTCTTGTAGACCGTGTAAATGTACCAGTACACACTGTACATGTACCAGTATGCACTGTAGTGGTTGCCAAACAAGGTAAGACCCCTTTGTGATGCACCAAACGGCAGTCGCTCATCACGTTCAGCAAGTGGTTATAACATCCAGAGAATTATCAATACAAGTGCACCGAGATCAGGTGGCCACTATAAGACAGGGGCTGCAAAATACACACATGTACAGCTTCTGCTGTAGTAAATATACTACATGCACTATACAATTATAATTAGTGCACTAGCGCATTGTCCATGACATGATCCAGTTCAATATTCAATGTAGCAGGTTTCAACGTGAAGGAAAAAAATGTCATGGGTCTATCTTGAGGGGGGCTACATGCCCCCTCTCAGCCCTCTGAATCTGCCACTGGAGAGTGAGAAACTGAGAGATATGAGACGTACGACTGTATCTGATCTGACAATGTATATGCATTATGGGCTGACGCATAGCAAGGAATTGTTAAGACTTGAGAGATCCTGACTGGGTGGTCATAACATGAAGATGATTTCCCAGCACACCAGTCACAAGAAACGTTTTTTCATGAGAAAGATAACTCAGCACAGACAACAATCTGTCAGAGCGCACAAAGCTCGATTATACCAACGATGGTTCATCTGTTACGATTCTGCCTAACATTGACAGTGTTCCAGTACAAAGGTAAGCATTACAAACAGCTGGACAGTGTTGCCATGGGCTCTCCTGTCTTGCCAGTTATTGCTGACATATTCATGGCAGACCTAGAAGACAAAGCCTTTGCAACTACTCATTGGTGCCACACGTTTGCTACAGATTCATAGATGACATCATCTCCGTGGTGAAGAATGACGGTGTCCAGTGACTCTAGTTGCTGCTCAAGCATCTCAACAAACAGCACAGCCGTATCCAGTTCACCATGGAAATAGAGAGCAGTGCTTCCCTACCCTTCACGGATGTTAGGTTCACACATCAACAGCAGGGTGAGCTCATGAGAGAGGTATACCAGAACTCAAAACGCTAATCGTTATGTACAGTTTGGCTTGCATCATCCCACGTCAGTGAAGTCTGGGGTTGTCACATGCCTTGCAAACCATGCGAAGAAGGTCAGCAGTAGTCAGCCAGCATGCAATGCTGAGCTTAGTCGCATTAAGGTCATGATGTGCAATGGATACCCAAAAGAGTTCATTGAAAGGCCATCAGTAGTGCAACGTGCCCCACAAGCCCACCCCAGCAGAATCAGTCAATGTTGAGTCCCAGTTACCGTCACCATTCCATTCATTGATGGCCTGAGTCAAGAAGTGCATGGACTCGCGCAGCAGGAGTCAGGTATGCATTTTTCACTCTAAATATGCTTAAGGCCCTGTACACAGCCAAAGATACACTTTGCACAGATTCCACAACCAATGCTGTGAAATGCGAAACATGCTCTGCGGAGTACGTCGGGGAAACAATGCGTGCAGTAAATGTACATCACAAGGAACACAATGATGCAATTCACCTTAGACATTGCTTGGAGTCAGCCCCTGCCAAGCATGTTCACAACCAGTCAATGCCGCATGAGATAGATTGGTCAACCTTGTGGGTAATAGACCATGCATGTAAGAAGAAGGAACACAAGATTAAGGAAGTATTTCACATTTACAAGCAAGAGCCGCAACTAAATCGTGATAACAGTGTTCAATGTAGCGCAATTTGGAAAGCTGTTCTTTAAGTCGGTGTTGGCTTTGTGGGGTCATCTTGTAGTTGAGTCTTTTAGTTCTTAGGTAGTCTTCAAGCCATCAGGGATGCTCCCAGAGGGGGACACAAGCTGGTGAGCCGCTTGGGCCCTCAGTAAGAGCAGTGCAGGGGCCACTGCTCTCCCAGAATGATTAATGCACACTATACAGACAGCACATACATGTACATAAATTAGGGAACACATTGCTTAGAAACACATTGCCACATCTTGTACAGTTTTGACACCTATAGTAACATGCATTCACACCCTCTGTGTGATAGTATAAGTATCTCTAGCTTTCTGTACTTCCTTGTCTTTCTTATGACTAATGAAGCCAGAGGCATATCTGGCAAAACGTTTCATGAAAAAAGTTTCTTGTGACTGGCGTGCAGGGAAATTCTCTTCAAGAAATTTGTTCACAAAAAGTGTCTCAGTGACTTAAACGATCATATTTGGCAGACTTTGAAGATCTACCAGAGCATGCAGCTACAATATAACCATGCATGTAGCCAGAGATGTATAGCCTACATAGCTGGTGGCTACCACACATCCAACAAAATGCACACATATGCAGCACAGCTGTGATAGTGTGATCTGTATGTGCATACCACTACAACTGATCATCATCATGTGCAGTTTGATTTCAGGTGCAGCATTTGTAGAGAGCCAGCACTCCCCCAAGTGCACTGACAAGTTGCATTTGGTAGCATAGTTTATGCTCAACCAAACTGTTGTATGTTCAACTATACCCAGTGTGCTCTGGATGTAACACCCGCCCTAACTTTGCAGCCTAAACTACAATCAGTGTCCCACCCCCTCCCCCAACAAATTTTATTCGTTTCACCAAGCTTCTGCAAAGTCTTGTGATGTCCCCTAACATGAAATTTGAACATACATAATTAAAAAAATCCCTCAGGCTATTTCTTGTAATTAGTACAACTGTTAGTTTTAAGCCCATTACCTGACTACGAGTGTACTGGTTCAGCTGTTTGTTTTTTTCCCCAAGTGTAGCTTCTGCCAAAGCCTTTCGAATATGCTCTGGAGCATAAAAGTCTGGAAAACCCTAATGAAAATATGACACAAACAACACAATAATGTAAACCATACGTGATTATGGCAGCAAAATTTTGGTAGAATTAGTAGTGTTCACAATGTCAACAAAAGACATTTCCCAAAGAAGAGTTTGCCGAAGCAAAGTCTGTGAACAATCTCAAAACATCTTTAGTAAAAGTTTAGCATCTTCAGCATAGTTTGTATTTTCTTTTAGGCTCACTAGCCAACTCAACCAAGTGTTCTTTTTATTTAGCCGAATGGGAACTCAGCAAAGTCAGTCTCTGGCACACCTGCAGCCACAAAATTCATTGCATAGCCACTTAACTTTAGGAAATACCTTTTGGCCAACAACACTGACTATTGGCAGTCAACACTCCACACATAGTGGTATGCACATAACACAGAGCTTTTGTCTGCAAACTCACTAAGGTCACAATCAATGACCAAGTCCTGTCAACACTACTTTAAAACTACAAAATTGCTGGTGACCTCAAAACCCCACCTGAACATAGAAGGCTTGTCTTTGCTGTTCAAGGGTGGTCCTACCCCTTGAGGGAGCCAGAGTGATATTTTTTTCTGCTTTTTGCTAAATGTAGCTTGAAATACCATGTAGTTCCTGCTATCAGAGTTATTCTGCCTATCTCAAAACAACAATTTTGCCACTTCAATTGTTTGCTGTTCCATCAATTTTCACTCGAATGACTCGAAATTTTCTGGACCTGATGTCCAACCATCTAACTACAAAACAGTGCTACAGAAAAGAGAAAATTCATCCTCTTTGCAGAGTTATAGGCACTAAACCCAGGTGAGGTATGTCCCAAACTGTGAAATTCTATTAGTGCTTAATTTTCAGGCTTGAAGACGGAATTTGGGAAACAGTGGCACAGTTTTGTTGACCACTCTGTGCAAATGCAGAGGCCCAAAAATTGTGAAGATATTTTGAAAGACAAGAACACAGCTGTGAACCAAAATTTCTTCTGCAATTTGTCTTTCTGTGATTACTCTGTCAGGATAACTTTTTTTGTGATGCAATTTCCAGCTTTCAGATACGCATATTACCCTCTTTTCCACAAAAGAAAGCCATTCGTGCAAAATCAACCTCTTTGCAGCAGTGTCAGGGGTAGGTCTGCCCTTAATAAATGTTTCAAAAATAGTCCATCCAATGCTTACTATTCAATTTCACAAAGTGAATGCCTCAAGCATACACCTGATGCATCTGTGTAGGTACACAGTAGTGCAAAAATAATTTACAAGTACAAATTTTTGTTGTTTGAAAGCCATTCATGAAAACTGTAAAAATTAGCCCCAGCAAAAACATGTGACCATGGCAATGATGACTGAGCATCTAAAGCACCACGCTTGTCAAATAAGAAACATCACTATCATGTTTTGGTATGCACTATGCAGTGAGAAATAATTGTAGGAGTTTCTTAAATTTCTGAGTTTCCTTTCATGTGAATTGCTGTAGTTAGTGCTTCCTTTCATTTCACTGTTAATAAAACAGCTGCACAAGCTGTATGCGAGTAACGTAGTATAATCATAACACTCTCACCTGCATAAAGGCAATTTATGGCCATATTGAATGTACTTCCTTGCTACATTTGGTCAATCTTTTCCATGCAGCCACCTCTTCTTCTCACTTAAATCAATGTACCAAAGTACCTTAAACAGTTAATACTGTCTGAATGTGTTTTTACAACTTTGTGGAGTAATTTTTTATATGAAACCAAACCAAGAGAAAAAGGAGGTCACAAGCAAGGATAACTTTGATTATAAAGGTGCTGTTAATTCTTGACTTCAAGGTTCACAGCATGCTTTACTCTTTATGTTAAAGTTTCTCCCCCAACAAACGCTACACAAAAGAGCAATATTCCTAAACTTGAACCTGGAGAAAATTAATTCATTAAAAAGCAAAAATATTGAGCAAGACATGCCACTATTTTTTTCTTAGATGGAAAGTGTCATGGAGCCCCTTACTCAGCCATCAATATCATGTTTTGGTTACTATTTGCATACAAAGCACTCAAGAGCTATTACCACCGTGATTGGATATCATTTGACTTCTGTACATCTTCTTTTAAAGCAGCACCGCTACACTATTTCGTGTTTAATGTTTGTTATAATTTTGGTGAGAAAAACGTGGTTCAGATACCCATAGGAACCATGAAGATGAGTTGATAGATCTATGGTTAGATGACACAGGAACTTGGAGTCTAGATCAGATTCACCCACAATATTAAATTTATCAGCATGTGTTGTAAGATCAGAATACTGTAAATCAACTAGATTAATTTTCATAAATTTTCATAATGAGAGAACAATTACTAAATTTAATCCATTAAATTTTGTAGTCATTTTGTATCAATAGTAACACAGTACATGTACTAGTACAATTCCACAGAAATGCTTGACTTGCTTGATGACACATGTCCTACTGTAATTTGTACACGTACAAATCCAACTCAATGCTGTTGCAACATTTGTGTGGGCAGGTGCCAAATGCAAACAGTGGCTCAGTTAAGAATTTGAGTGATGCCAAGATTAATTGATTACAAAAAAAAACAAACAGATGCTTTACAGAAGTTTCCAACACGTCTGGGAAGTCACAAGCAGCATGGCAATACTACCAGGCAGGACTTTCTGAGGACAGCTGGGTTTCTATCTTTCTGGGTTGATCATGCAATGCCCTTGCAAATACAGGTGGCTTGTATGACTGTGAACAGTGCAGACTCTCTTGGGTTAAGATTCTTGTCGGAAGCAAGGAGATGACTACAAAGTATTGATGCTTTGACCTGCATGTGAAGCCAGGCTCCAATCCATAACAACAAACATGGCCACCTGAACCCACTTCCACTTTCAACGCTTCAATGACTTTACAATCTCCCATTTTGGACAGTATATCAATCCTTCAGTCTTATGGAGCTGCAGAGGAGTGCTGTAACGATGGTGATTTGTTTAGTCCCCATTTATCACCACAGCAAATTAATAGCAAAACTTCCCTCAATTAACTAAGTGTGACAGTCCTGCTGTAAGGCAAGTATGAAAGATCTTATTTGCCTTTGCTATGCGTAATATCAGTGATACCTTCCTGTGACTTGCTCAGCTGCAAATACAATATTAGACACTTCAATCTTATGTAGCAGTTCTTGGCTGCATCACCCAGTAATTAATTCACCAGTTCCAATTAATTTGAATTGACATGCTCCTTCTGATCTTTTATTTTCAAATTTATTTACAGTACACAAGACTGAGCTTTAATATTTTATCACAAGTCACTTAGCCCAGCATACCTGCCCAAGGTTGACTGCTTGGTGCTTCGTTGCCAGTGCCCCAAATTCCACCCTGAGGAAAGGTGAAAAAAGTATTATTATTATTATTATCAAAACCAATATGGCTTTTAAATGGGTTCTTATGCCTCTTTCAATGCTTGCCATTTCACTCAGAATACATCAGGATGCTTCCTTTCATCTCCTATTTTCTACATTATTTTTTCTGTTGCCCCCCCCCCCCTTCTCTCAAGAATGTACTAATGATTTGTCCTTTATGTTTGCAATTCTCTCAAAATTTCCTACCTCACTCTCTCACTGGATCAAGAAGCTCAGCTAGAACTTAGCCAGGCAGGTACGTTACTATTATTGTGTGCCTGCTGATACCTTACAAATATAAGGAAAAATGACCCTGGCTACCTACCAAATATTTTTTGCAAGTCCCTTGATTCGATTTGCACTCTGCAAGGGCAGGAAACATGTCAGGTGTAAGTGACATTAGTAAATATAATATATGTAATAAAAACAGGAAAATGCCAAGCCCTCAAAACCTATCTCTTTTGCTGAATTGGCATTATAGTTATTACGAGCATCATCGATCCAAGCACTACCACAGGCCACAGCCTAACAATGAGGGCATCCACTTATACATTCGGAGACACCAGCTACCGTTCAGTCTGTCATAATAAGTAATATATTATTGGTCTATACCATGCTCTCATCATGCACTGTATAAGCATGCACAATCACAACATACATACGAGCAATGCTGCGTAAAAGTAGAAAAAATCTGGCTACGTCTGGGCAATTATACCAACTCGTTCACATAATTATGTCGAGAGTTGTCGATCTTTCTCTACCAGTAAAACGTTCTTCTTTTGTTTTCGTTGTTTTTAAGCTTTAGCCAACATCAGTAATTAATGTTAACGGAAAGAAGCTATTGTATTCCTCGAATAGACACAATGCAGTGAAAATCATCAACGACCTTTTCTTGATTTTTCGCCACAACGTTACTTCACACCTATTCCTATCAAGTTAGCTTCAACGGTAACGTTCAACGCACGTATCTCGCAAGAGATACATGCGTGTGGCTAGAGAAAAGACCTACATAGCGATCTGAAGAAGCATCGTCCGAGCTCATGGTTGTAGCAGCAAGTCGACGACCAACTATAAATGAAGAGGCAAAGGAACGAGAACCGGATAAAAATATCCTCGAAAACGATGCGAACATTACGAAGACGAACGGCTTGAACACGATGAAACACAACTCAAAAGGCTTGGCGGCAGGGCGCAACTCCAGCTAGCTACTCCGTCACATGCACTACATGTACATAACAGGTACAAGTTGGTCTTCTCATAACAGTATCTGGGCCCGAGGTTCTCTGCGGCTCTTGCTCAAGTTGGCACTACAGTTGGCACTGGCTAGCGAACTACAACGGCAGAAGTATCTACCGATCCCATGGCATGGTAGTCTCGTTCTGGCGGACTTGCTCGAGTTGCGGCGGCCAGGTGTGGATCGAACCAGTTCTTCTTTTTATTTTTAAAAAGCAGGAATTCCTCTCATCCTTCGTGAAACAGCAATGAAAGACTCGATAAAGGAGCGGATACGAAACGTCACGAAGTTGGCCAAGTTGGCATTTCAGTTTGGTTTTATTCCGTTCGTAATCTATCTCGGTAGGCTTTTGTTGCTTTGGGATTTTTTTTTTTAGTGGAAGTTGCAATGACAGGAGTTCTGTTGTCGCCGTTAGGTCTCCAAAGAGGGAGTGGACACCCTAATATTCCAGATCCTACGTGGAGAAAGTAAGTAGAATTTTCTGGGCTTGATTCCCGCTTAATCAGACAGATCACATTCTATTGTGGGCCTCGTATTCTCGTTATCCTGTATTAGCGCCCCATCCAGTTGTTCCTGATCTATAGCTGTGTAAGACAGAAAAACGGGGAGAAAGAGAGCAAGCAAAGATGATGTCAGATAGAGGTGCATATATTACAGGCCGGGATACTGCCCGACAGGTATATCGAGACAGACACATGCACCAACAAAACGGTTCTTTCATGCTTGTTATAACTCTTGTGTTTCCGTTGCTTTTGTGTTGACAGTCTCCTATGGGTCTGAAGTTTAGCAGTATGGGCAATTTCTCACGTGGTCGGTCCCATGTTGTGTGGCAAACACTGGTACCAGCACTCAAGAGCTCCGTCACAAAATAATCGTGGCGTTTTCAACTTGAAACACTAGAAGAGTTTGCGAGTCTGCTGTCTCATACGTTGAGTTTTCGATCATGATTGCTAAAACATATTTTGGCGTCGAATACAGCAGAAGCAGCGTTGTTGCATTTTGGGAAAAGCTCTCGCTAAGAGAGATTGAATCTCTGTACATACTGCGTCTCTGTCTGCAGCTGATATTCTATTCATATTGTCAATAAAACCTCTGCAGTTAACATTGCCAGGTTGCTGTTATGATAAGTGGGTGATCAGAGTTTCAATAGCAATTGTGGTACTTTGTATGAAGAAATGCATCATTGTACATGTTATGATAAATGCAGCAGCACTAGCACCCATACCTGAAAATTGGTGTGCATGATCCTCAAACAAAAGTGCAAACAATTAAAATAAAGTCTTTAGGGCAAGCAGGTGCACACACACACACACACACACACACACACACACACACACACACACACACATCACGCATGCATGCACAGTTCACATATCTCTCTCTCTCTCTCTCTCTCTCTCTCTCTCTCTCTCTCCTCTCTCTCTCTCTCTCTATCTATCTACTGTAAAACAATAACATAACGAGTCACAAATATAACGATTTCTCAAGAGTTACAGATTAATGAGAAGAAAAGTTAACAACCAGCACCTTAACTATGGGCATGAAAGTTATCTGTTGCAGTGTTTGATAACGTTTTTTAAAGAACGACTACAGTAAGTTGTTCATTAAAACATTAAATTTAATTCCTCATATTTTCATGTCTTACAGTATCTATTTATCTGTCTATGTGTGTTTGTGTGTCTCTCAGTCATTGAGGATAATATACATGTATATTATGTATAATATAAAGCTATTCATTTTTCTGGGTAATCATTATTATTTCCTTTCACAACATCACTACCATGAAAGGTTTGTTAACGCAAATAACGTATATCATCTCATAAAGCTGCAGCAAATATTAGGAATATTTTATAGCAGAAAGCACCAGGTGCATCTACAGGTATAGTGCCAAGCAATTGCTAACACAAGACTGCCCAATCTAACTTACGGTCATTGGTGATTTGGGTAACATGGGGGCTAACAGATGTTTGATTGTAGTTGTTAATGTATCCTCATCTATTTTGCATATGATGCTTGCTGCTACACAATGGACTAGAGTTGTGACTCTAGGAGAGCTGGGTTGATGTTTGCTTAAACTGTGAACTGCTGTGGGAAATAGCCATAACCTTGGCCTTAACGGGGATATCCCATGTGCATCTCATGGTGTGACATCACCATGTGTCTGTTATATGGTGGCTGCTGGTTCATGTGCAGTTGTTCTAGAAAAGTTTGAGATGTGTTGTGTGTTGCATGTTGGATGATATACAGAGGTGGTACTTTGGTGGTTGCCTGTAAGGTCATGGTTTAGATTAGTGTGCATTGTAGACAACAGGTCTTTGAGAGCTGATAGCTATAGAGAGTGGATTAGATAGCTAAGTGACTCCATCAGTTGAAGACACTGACACATGATCCACTGGCCAAAGTGTTGCGAGCCAACTCAATCATATACTGGAGGTGGGCTGCATTTCTCTTTCTTTATTTTCTTGTGAAAGCACTATGGGAAGTGAATATGGTTGATGACTGTAATTTCCGCCAAAAGAATCAAAAGCTTGATACTCACAGTCACGTTTGCCATACTTTCACCACCTGCCCTTCACGGAAAATGGCATGTGTTTTGTTTTGGATCAACATTTCCCTGTGTCAGCAGGACCAGTGTGAAACGCGAAACACAGCCTTGGCACATGACCAAAACACAAACGCAGTGAGATGCAGTGTGAGCACGCCCTTAGGTATATCTGAGGTGGGTGCCTGGGGCAACTCGTTAAATACCTTTATTCTGAAAGGGCCTGAGGCTCTATCGGCAAATAAATTCCCGAGGAAGGCTGAGGCTTTTATCTGAGGGATTTATTGAGGCCGATAAAGGCGAGGGCGAGTAATTTAATGAACTTATATTAACCTAAAAATTGGCAATTTCTCTCAAGTCTCTTTGCCCAGTGAAAGGTAGAAAGGTGTATTAGCTAATCAAATAGTTTGCTCCAATTTGAGCTACCTACTAAAAAAAAGAGTGATGGCTGGAATCTTGTCCCAGCTGACTTTTATTTCACAATTTTCAGGTGCCCACTCCTCACTCTGGTAACACGCTTTAGTTCAAATTCAGGTGTTGTCAGATCAGAACATATGGTCACCTGAAGGAATATCCTTGTCCCGGGCCCAGCCAAAGCATGGACATTTTTCTCTGTGCATCGACCATGGGAGTTGCTTCTGAGCCAAGATTTGCTGAGGCAGGTGATGAAGCTGTTGCTGAGGCATTGGAAGCCTGCGTTCCTGCAATGACTAAGACTGCCACAGAGTTTGGCTGGGCATCTTTGAATCATTCTGCAGAGAAAAGGGTATTGTTATTGATTTGAAGACTTGCTCTCTTAAAGAATTCAGCATTGTTCTTTCAAGCTTTTACCTTGGACTTCAGAACAAGAAGGGTGACCTTTGACAAGAAGTCATCCCACCTTGCTGCTAGAGCTGCACTTAGTTGTCACATGGCAGTAGGCCTTGGTAGGCCAGAGTGCATATTTTCCAGCAGGCTGAATTTTAACGCTCAGACAGCGTTCTCAATGGCGTGTTGAAGCAGAAAATAACCAAGTGGAGATGAACCTTCTGTTGAACAAAAGCAGGCCATCAGCAGCAACGATTTGGCGAAGCTCCGAAGCTATTTTGACAATGTTCTAGAGCCAGAAGACCTGATTGAGTTGACTCAGTTTTGCTGGTTCCATTTGTCTCTTCACTTGCCTTGCACAGTGCTGAAATTCAAACATGTCAGGAAAAGTCAGACATTGTCTTTGAGGTTGACTCTGAAGGGAAGGAATATGCTGCCATTCAATGTGATTTTCTATCAAAAAAAATGCCCAGGTGGTCTGAAAGGTTGGGAGTTCCAGAACTCTGGTCAGCTGCAAGAGCCACGTCAGGTGGAAGCTCTCAAAAAACTTCTCGACAAGCTCCATCCAGATGTTGATCACCTCTTTCAATGGGGACTCAGGGCCAAGGCAAGCAGCCAGAAGAAAAGTCAATGTGGTTCATGAAGTTACCATTGGGTCACACTGTAATCAGCAACCTGCTGCCTCAGATTTGTGTGGCCGCTGAGCTTTCGAAAAAATACATCCAGCATTGTCTTTGAGCCACGAGTGTTGTATGTCTGGATTTGATGACAGAGCTGTGTGTCCCTTGACGGGGGGGGGGGGGGGGGGGGGGGGGGGG
>JAOWAW010104504.1:0-14728 GCA_028565695.1 Nicola tetela
ACACACACACACACACACCAAAAAAGGCATTGAAATAAAACAGCATATTTGCACATAACCACACAAATACAGTTGTCATGAAACACCAACCTTATCACTGTGATTAGATAAGTGCAGCTGTCAGCAAGTGCTCTACATACAACTGGAAAGAGTGTTCACATCCACAGCACTCATATTATACTTGGCACAAAGAACGGTGCCTGTACCTGCAGAATGTACAGTCTGTCATGAATACAATGAAATAAAAAGTAAGTAAGCAAGTTTTACACAAAGTAAACATGCAGAACCGATTTTATGACCCAGGACATTTTTGTGCGTCCAAAGAGGTGTTTTGCGGGGCAACATTCTCAACTGTAATCACCCATAGTAGAGGAGTGAGCATGGAAGGCATGTACGTACAGTCTTCGGGGCTCTTAGCCAGGATGTCCTACAACCATCTAAGATTAAAATTGTTTGCAATTTTCAAGCAATCGCTTGAGGGCAAAACCAAGCTGTTTATTGGGGGAGAGGGGCATTCTGAGGGCATGCTTCTCAGAAAATTTTTAAAAATACATTAAAACCAGTGTTAAGTGATAGCTTTTTTTGCACAAATGATGACACATCGACCTGTATTAAGCAACCAGCGACCACCCTTTTCAGTCCAGCAATCACCATTTTACCTGTATTAAGTGACCAACCCGGGTGCATTTAGCAAAAGAAATTTTCTTCTCTTTCCAAAAGTCTGAAGTTTTTTCCCATTTCCGACCAGTGCCATCAGTCAGAAGGCCTTATTTCAGCGAATACAATTGCAACACCAAATGTAACATAGAATGCAGTGTCGTTGGCAGCACGCATATGGCACTGCCACAACAATCAACCTGGGGCGGAGCGCTAGTGTGCAGCCAACAAACACCCAACTGGATATCGATGTGAATGCACCACAGTTGTGCATGTTGCAACGAGGCAAGCGAACATGTGTCACCGTATTGAAACTAAAGTCAAGATCGAAAGAGCCAATGACAGCCTGATGAAGAACAAAATGTCTTTGGTGTTGGCGGGAAACTCATTAAATTAGTGGCAAGTAAAATTAAGTGTCTTAAAACAAATATAACAGAAACAGCTCTCCTATACTTTCGCAAGCATTGCGTAAATCCAAGCTATTCCCATACACTACACCATTTCAACAATTCAATGCATACATGCACGCATACTTGTTTACCGTAGGTCCACCTTGTTTGCAACCACCTGTGTTAAGCAACCACTTTCATGTGCAAGGGGTGGTTGCTTAACACAGGTTTTACTATAGGTGCCAACTTGATTATGTCCTTTTTGACATTTCACAGAAAGGTTTCAATCCAGAGGTGTTCACTGCCATTGCTTCACTAAATATCTGTCTCCAGGGAAATCCGTGAAAAATCCAATAATCTGCACAGAATTTTGCAGAACAAATACACTCTTACCGCAGCCATTCTGCGGAAGTTTTGCATTCTCTGCAGCAAATTCCACAGATAAAATTTTCCACATTCCATTGAAAGGAGTTGTTAATTTGTACACTAAATATACAGTAGTGGATACATGCATTGCTAGTATTACATGACATTTGTAAAAATGTACATGTATTTGCACAAGAGCATGGTGTTATTGGAAAACTCCGTCAACAAAACATCAGCAAATTCGAGGAGAATAAATGTTGTCATATAAAATGATAGTAATCATAAGGAAAAGAGTCACATTGGGAAGTTCAGTTGGATTTCCATCTCAGATTGTAAGCCTCATTAATATTGATCACCACATACAGCAGCCTGCACTTTGGAAGTACGTACTAACCATAAGTGCATGATTAACTACACTGTATATACGCAGCATCGCATGTGCACATAGCCTACATCATGTACATGCGGTAGCAGTTAAAATCTCCTTTGATTTAACACAAATGGAAGTAAAGTAAGACCACAACAAAGATGCAATGCCATGAGTACAGATTCGGTGACACCTCTTCTGTTGGCGTCAAGATCTGATGTCTACAGGAAACACAGAATTGAAGATTTGTGGACGCCAAGTACAGAAAGTATGTACTAACTGGAGATTCTTCCACTGGGGGAGCATTTTTAGTATGTCTTAGCCAAAAATAATCTATGGCATTTGCGATGCCCACCATTTGGTTATTGCCCAAAAGTATGTGTTAACTGAGTGTATATACTAAGCCAGGTATGTAGTAACCGACTTCCATTGTACTATGTATGATCACGCACGGACCAGGTGCATTTCTTCCAGACGCCCGATCCAAAGCTGTTCCTTTGTGCTTGCGACCCTTACTTCTCGAAAAGAGGTAACTTGCCATAACCGCAGTATGCCACATATTGTTTCTGAATGTTGCTCTGGTAGTATGTTCTTGACTCATGATCCATAGCTAGTATGTGCAGTACTAGGTCTAGGAAGATTGCTGCACTTTCAATTTTGCAAGTCTACAACAGTGGTATAACAGGTGCACTTTTTGATTTTCTTCCCTAAACCCAATCTGAAGCTGTTCCTTTGTGCATGTGCTTGCCACCCTTACTTCTGAAAAGGAAGTAACTCGTGGCTGCAGCACATGCATTGCTTCCGTCATGTGTAGAACTGAACACAGTGAAGTAAATTCAAGTAATGTACTTGTTTTGAGAACTTTTCAGAGGCAGAAATATAAAATACCCTAAGTTTGATTTTGCATGTTTCTATGATGTTAGTTTAATAGTCAGTTTGTTTAGTGAACTTTGCTACAAGTCCGCCACAAGTTGTCTGATGTCAAAAAATACTGGAAATACCATAAAATCCTGTAAGCAAGTATGTACTTATTTTTGGGAAGAGTGGAGGTCACAGTACTTATTTTCAGGGGGTATGAAAAAACTTGGGCGAAATGCCTGCAAGGAAACCATGCGTTGTGTCCAGTGTTTACTGTACAGTCAATCGTGCAGGCTAGTGCGTACTGTAGATCTATGCGTAGCGCAGCTGTTTCCGTAGTGACTCAAGCAGTCACGAACCAGGTTGACTGTTGAATTTTTCCATTTACATACTACAGTTGCTGGCCACTTGTCATTTCGATGATCTTGCAGTACACATGTAGTGCCAGCAACATGGGCACATATTCAGCATCCAGGCCCTCCCCTGCGCACATAGTGGTGTTAACATTGCTGAGGGTACATCATGGCACATGTACCTATTTTCGGGGGTACGTAATATAGGGGCATTGAGCCTTGCAAGAATTTCCTGGAAAATCAGAGGGGTACTTATTTGCAGGGTTTTACGGTATAGGAGTGCTCAACCATTTGTTCAAAGAGTACTCAGATACTCAAACTTGACACTCATTTCACTGCCTATAGAATTCTAATCTAAATGCCCACATCACATAAAAAGAGATGTCCAAAAAATTGCCTTTCAGAGAAATGTAGTTCATGTACTTCGCACTGTACATCATCTGCTAAACCATGCTTCTGCAGTACGACCAAAAACTTTTTGTGTTAAAATATGCTATATCATGATAACCTTCACTGTGTACACGTCCAGATATGGCTGCAGGACAGATCACAAATCTTGCCACTGAACATGCACAAAGACAGTTGCAGGTTCACGTGCAAAGAGGAATGTATTTTTGGAATATTTTGGTAGTTTTGGTGTAACTCTGGTGCCTAGCTTGAGTGTACACCTGAATAAAGGATCTACATGCCTATACAATGCATTTAGTACAGTCTACCAAACATGAAGAGCCACTGAAAAATTTAACCCACCGAAACTTTCTGAACTTACAGTAATTGATCAACAACACCCTGTATGGTGAAGGGCTCATGCCAAAGGGTTGTATTCAGCAGGTTGGCAAAAAGGCCAAAGGTTGTAGATTTCCTAATTTTGTGAGTAGTGCCTTGTCATTGCTTCAGTATTTGGTTCTGTTCTGCCAATCTGAAATCTGCTGAATCGGTGTCGATGGATTTGGAGAATACTTGTTTACTTCATTGAAGGCTGGCATTTCTAGTTAACCACAATGGTATCCTTTGGATTTAGTTAAGCTAAAAGCAATCATGGTGGTGGGGTTGCTGTTGCCTCTCCACCCCCCCCCCCCTCTCTATTTTTCTCCATTTTGTTTGATTCTGCAGCAAACTATTGCTGAGCCGTCACCAGCTTCTGTCACCACTGACTCTTATGACATCGATGCAGGTGTGTGTAGCGTTGCAGCACTTTTTATTGTTCAGCTTTGCTCTCTAGTTCTTGTTTGTTTGTTTTTTCAGATCTGACCATAGCAGTGCTATTTACTGTCTGTTGTTGTCTCTTGCTCCTTCCCTATTTTACTTCCTAGAAGATCATTCGAATCCACTTCTCTCCTCTGAATACGTCATGGACATTTTCCACTACATGAGACAGAAGGAGGTGAGGTGATTTGTATGCTTCATTGTGTTAAATCCTGTTGCACGTGGTGCCTTTTCTATGTAAACTATTCCCTGAGCGGTCACAACTACGCTAAGATAATGCCAAAAACATGTCTTTAACTTTATATCTGTCTTTCTGAGAGTACACTAAACATTGCATTGTAATCTTAGAGCCTCTGTGATGACAGAGGTGATTTTGCAATCAAGTTCTGGATTCTGGAGTAAGAGTTTCTTGATTTTTGCTTTGCCTTACGGTACAATCTATATTACAGTGGGACTATATGTGTCTTGCTTGAAATTATGCAATGCTTTCGCTGCACATAAGGTTTTACAGTCTTTAAAGAGTTATTCTTAACACAGTTTTCATCTCTGATCATTTAGATAAAGATCAGTTAGGCACGATCAGTTGTCGGCTATTTTGTTTGGTTTCCAGGAGGTTGAAGTAGTTGTACCTTATCTTGAACGACAGCAAGATATCACTGCACATATGCGAGCCATTCTTGTGGACTGGCTTGTTGAGGTATGAATCTTGCACTCTCACAATTCTTTAATTTGGTTGGTGGGAAAGAGAGAGAGAGAGAGAGAGAGAGAGAGAGAGAGAGAGAGAGAGAGAGAGAGAGAGAGAGAGAGAGAGAGAGAGACTTACAGAGTTATCAGTGTTCCATGGTCTAACTGACATGTGGTGTGGAAAATTTTTATCCATGTCTAGGAGAGTAGGTTGCTGCACTGTCTCAGTAGTAGGATGCATCAATGTCTATCTGACAATATTCTTCACTTCTCTTCTTTTCAAGCACTTCAACCCTGTGTTCGTGCTCTGCAGGTTCAAGAAAACTTTGAGCTCGTTCACGAAACGCTCTACCTTGCCGTTAAGTTTGTTGATCGTTATCTCGACAGCTTGGTGGGTCAATTTGCACTGATAGTTGACATATTTTCCACATCAAAGACACACTGAAATTTATCACATTTTTATCTTCTCGATGTTTGCACTGCTGAGTGGCTAGTAGTTGTACTTCTTCTTCTTCTTCTTCTTCTTCTTCTTCTTCTTCTTCTTCTTCTTCTTCTTCTTCTTCTTCTTCTTCTTCGTCATTGTCTTTGTCTTCCTGTTTTCCTTTGAAATCCGATATTGTTGATAGCATATAATAATGCTTTGCTCACTTCTGTTGATCTTTCTCAGCCTACTCCAATTTCTCGGGAAAGCCTCCAGCTGCTTGGCGCGACTGCCATGATGGTTGCAGCTAAATTTGAGGTTGGTCAGCTTGGATGACGTGGTCTAGAGTCCCCACTGAATCTGCATATTTGTTTTTCCTTGTGTTTGTTAGAAACAGCAGGTCTTGTTATTACAAGGACTAGCTCTTTATCTCTGTACCAATGTTTATCTCTCTGTATGTATCTTTTTCTTTTTTGTTTTGTTTTTTTTTTGTGTCATTTGCTGTCAGGAACCAGCACCACCAACTGTCGATGATTTTCTCTACATCTGTGATGATGCGTACAGTCGCTCGGACATGATAACAATGGAGGAGAATCTCCTTCACAGCCTCGACTACAAACTCGACTCACCGGTCGCGTACCGCTTTCTCCGTCGCTTTGCCAAGGTTCGGTTTTCAGGGCTTGTTCTTGTTCGTTTTGGCTGTAAGCTTAGTTTAAGTGCCTCATAAGTAAGGTATCACGACTGGCATAGATGTCTCTCTTCAAGTCCGGGTTTTTTAAAGTTGTTCCTTTCTGGCTGCAGGCAGCTGGGATTGAAATGGAAACGCACACATTAGCCCGTTACATCACTGAACTCAGCTTGCAGGAGTACCAGTTTGTGTCCGAGAAAGCATCACTCGTTGCAGCATCCGCACTGTATATGGCATTGAAGATGCACAAACTGGGTTCATGGGTGAGTTCTCAGTCATTGACATGAATATGAAGTGCTTGAAGAGAGAGAGAGAGAGAGAGAGAGAGGTGGCTTAGTAATGAAGCACCTTGTTCTGGTATAATGCTGGTGAGGTAGTTGATAGCAAATCTAAAGAGGAGTTTGAGCAGCTTTGGCAAAATTCTGTTGATCTTGACCCTTTTTCGTAACATATTTGCCCTTCCTTACTGTCTTTGTGGAGACCTTAGCACAATCTTTAATTTTTCTGTGCCTCTTGCTTTTGCCCGTTGAATATTGCCTCGAAAATTAACTCAACTGTGTTTGACTGGCTGTGCTATACAGACACCAACCTTGCAACGTTACACCTGCTACTCAATGGATGACCTTCGATCATGCGTTCACCAGCTGAACAGCATGCTCGCAAAGACTAATCCTGGCCTCACTTCCGTTCGCTGCAAATATTCCCACGAGTGAGTCTATTTTTTTTCCTTTCTGTCTGTTTCCCTGCCACCTGCTTTCACTGTTGCTAAATATTTCATATTCCTTTCATTTCTGCAGGGTATTCTTCAAAGTTGCTCTTCTCCCTCCGCTGGACAGCTCTGACGAGATTTTCAGCTGAGTGTGCTGCGCGGGCTGCCACACTGAAATTCGTGGGCGGCTTTGTGTTTTCCTCTGATGATATCAAACTGCTTTTAACCCAACGCTTTTGTCGTCTTGTAGCATTCATGTCCTGTGTTTTTTTTTGCTTTCACATTGTCTTTTTCCAAATGGCTCAGTCAGGTGGTTAACCTTCTGTCAGATCATCTGCTTTCCTCCCAAAATCATCTTCTTCCGGACTAACACGCACTTCACTTCTCCGGCTTAACAAACTTTCTTCTGCTTTGTCTGTTTTCGTCTCTTTGAATTTGTTAACATGTTCTGGAAACTCGTCCTCAGGTGTTTGTTTTTTCTCTCTTCAGTGGTCTACCGAGGAATGGAAGCTGCTGTACTTGTGAACTCTTGCTTTTTATATCCAGTGTGTTGTTGTCACCGGGGACTGTGGGGCTGCTTGAATTAGGACTTGAAGGTTCACTATTGTACATCCCATAAGTCTCAATTTGCAATTCCTCACTTGGCAACTTAGGTTACTCACCTGAGGCAGGTAGCTAAAATGAATCTATGAGAAGGAAATTCTAGCATTTTTTCTTGGATTAGTCATACAGATGCCTAGTTATGCTGCAACGCACACTTTTGTGTGAACAATGGTGTTTGTGTAGACTGAGCCTATAATGCACTTTGGTCAAGTTTGGACAAAGCATACTGCATCTTTGGAAAATTTCTGTGTTTCAGTTACAAGTACTGTAATTGAATTTAATTTCAAGTTATCTCACCATCTGATATTTGCACTACTACCTTTTGTACACCAAGATTTAGCCCACTGGAATTTTCTGAATTGCAAGTTGTTTTCTCCTCCATTAGGACTCCCCTTGCAGGTGCAGTCTGATCAGGTGACAGATTGGCTTTAATACAAAGGCTATTTTGTTTGTTGTAATACTCTTTATTGAGAAAGAGTTGCCCCAGGCACCCACCTTGGATATATCCACTTATGTTGTTGGAAGTAGACATACAAGGTTCTGTACAGCTGGGGGATGTACATTATATACTGAGCAACATCTAAGTCTAGGTGTGTGGTTGCACAGACCACCCTGTATCAGTCAGCCCTGTGGTAAATACTTCATTGTTAATTTACTAATTTACCACCACAGTGGATTGGTCAGGGTAGAGTTATTAAGGGTCAACGTTTTTGCATGCTGTGTATATGGCATCTACCATAAAGAGAAAAAACCAAGTTTGCAGGACTCATTCACCAAGCTCCCAAATTAGAATTAAAATTTCAATGAAAACATGTTATTGTATTTATCGATCTTTCTCAGGCAGAGTGGTGGTGCCCACTGTTAATTTATTATAAAGAGAATGCTAAATGCTGTTGAGATTGATTTGATGCAAATTAACAAGTCGAGGGTTTCCACAGCTTATTTGATTCAAAATCACAAGAATCAGCTATCAGTGCATTATTATTACAGTGTTGAAGGGAGTAGTCGGGTATTCAAACAATTCGCTGTTTTGGTGTAAGAAAAAGAATGCTTGTTCAAATTTACTCTCCAGTAATAGTCTGAAAAATTTCTTTCATGCACTTGAAGTCAGTTTCAACATTCACCGGCACCCCATGCTTTTCACTGCATGACACGGCTGGGGAAGGTGAGCATATATATTTTGGTGTATGTAGAGTCTATCCGAATTCTGCTAGTCTGTACATGCATTGCCATGTGTGCCTGGTACTGGGCATAAGTGACCCATCTACTACAAAAATTAGTAATCCTCTACTGAAGTCTCTAGAACATTCTCTTTGTCATTTGGTATAAGACAAACATTAGTTTAGAATATTCTATTCACTACTTTCTACATTTGTTTGAACACTATAACAATGCCATGCTGCAAATCAACTCATTATCGTAAATAATTATCTTTGTAGTATTTGAAACAACAAAAAATACCAATTAAATTTCATGTAAGCATCCATTTTGGTTTATTCTTGCACAAGTGCAAGAATTTCTCACTGTGAAAACCCTGTCCTGTTCAAACTACAAAATTTGCATGTGTATCAACTTAGTTGTTTCACAGGATATGACATTTGATGCTCTGCATAACCACCAATTCACTGATCAATTGTGAAAGTCAAGTCAAGCCTGCAGAAGGCTAATAATTTGAAGTTCTTTATACAACCCTTAAAAAACGTCATCTTCAATACAACATTACTGTGGTTATGCACAATTGGACTTGAAAAATATATTGTTTTGAAGTTACAGGATGGACCGGCTTGGATTGTGATAAATTATTTTTGTACAAAAAATCAAGGTGGGAGTGAAAAGATTCAAATGAAGAAGTTGTGAGTTTTGTTGCACATGTGTGATTTGCAAATAGTACAGTGGGTTATGTTACTACATTGATTATTAGTGAACAATTGATTGGGCGATGATCAACTGGATCTGTATAGTGTTAAATTTAAATGCTTGGCTGTGATGGAAGGAAAACATTAAATTGAGCCAGAAAAAAATTTTGACAGTGAATTAAGTTCATGTCGCTTTTGCCTTTTTCAATGTCTCCTTGTTGTGGTCGATGTGCATCTTGCTCGGATTGTGGTAGGAGAACGTCCATGCCCTTGTGAACAGGTCCTGGATGTTTTCCAGCGTAAATTCATGCTGGGTGTGTTTCTTCTTGCGCAGAGGAAGAGTGGCTGCTGATGTGGCTCTTTGCACAGTTGGGTCACGGCGATTCTCAAGAGATCTGAGCCAGAAGAGATTTAGAAAAGCAAAACTCAAAGCTTAAGAGAAATACTGTAAGTTTGGAAAATTTCAGCATTCAGCATTTCTGCATCAAATTTCAGTAACTTCAGTATGTCTCTGATACCTAAATTTAATGTTCACCTGAATGTGGGATATACCTCAGTCTATATACATAATCTACCGAAAATAAAGAGCCATCGACAGCTCGGCAAGTGAAGATTACTGAAAATTTAACCACCAAAATTTTCTAAACTTACAGTAGGACAGGTCAACTACAACAGATTAGTTGCTCAGATTAATATCAGACAACTCTCTGACACATCTCTGCCTTAATGCATTTTGCAACTTAATAAAAAAAGTGTTTTAACTTGAGAAAGAGATGTATTTCTTACCTGCTTGAAGCATGTTGCAGACGTGAGTCTTCTCTGGAAAATTCTTTGCTGCCCCCACTTCCACTAGAGCTCAATTCATCACCTGAGTCATGTGCGCTCTGATTTCTTGTTAAGCTGCTGGCTCGTTTAAGTTTGCTCTCCCCAGCTTTCTTTTTGAGTGTGGCAGAAGGTCTTGATTCACGGCCAAGGCCAGTTTTAATGTCTGGCTTCGACCTTGACTGGCGCAAGGAAGCTTTTCTTGGCTTAGCACTGGTTATTCGCTTTTTGCCTCCTCTTTTAACAGAATCAAGGCCTGTCGGCAAAGGAATTTCTTGCAACGTGTAATCACCTTCTAGCTTGCTTGGTGTATACAGTTTTCCATCTGCTCCAATGAAGCTGTTGTCGTTTGCTTTGAGTTGCACATCGCCAGCAACATCTGCCTCCTGCTCAAGATGCACACCAGCCAAAACAGATTGTTTTGGCTCAGTTTCATCATCTTCGTCTTCAAACAATGAGTTAGCAACTGAGCCAGGAATTGTTGATAGTCCTGACCTCAGGTTGGTGTCATCAACAGCTGCTTCCAAGTGGAGAGAAGCTGCACTGTTTGAAGGTGGGACTGGTTCATCACCATTACCTTGGACAGGTCTTACTTGCCTGCTCTTTTGTTTATCGGGCAAGTGTATCTTGATGAAATTTGGCGGCTTGATGTTCTTCCTTTTCTCACAGCTGTTTGGTTGACGACCAAAGCGCAGCCAGTGGTCTCGGCATTTTGGGCAGTGAAACTCTGGAATAGCTACACCGCCTGATCTCCAGTCTTGTGTATCAGAATCAGACTGTGGCAATGAAAATAAAAACAGAATACAGGCTGAGTTTTCATCTCAAATGCATGAAATCTTTTGTAATTCTTGACAAGGAAGTACATTCTATTACCATACACACGAAGTTCAGCTTTAGATCTTCACATTGGCATTGTGAAATTGTATGGTAAAGCATGCAATTGGTGTAGCCTACTTTAGCTAAACCTATTTATATGACAAAGGGAATGTGCATGATGCAGTTTTGTTATAAAGTCAATATCATCAGTTACTGAGTGCAGTTGTCCATGTCTACACATGCATTTGAATTGGAGATGGAAGGAGTACTTGCACCTGGGTGGGGAGTGGGACAGAAAGGTGCTAATTAGCTGGAGAAGCAAACAAGAAACGAAGAAAAAAAGATCATAGAGAGCAAGAGAAAATCAAGCCTTGCAAGAGTGAAAGAGATTGTTCATTATAAGTGAGCTTGAGTGGCATGCAGTCATGCATTCAAAAAGTCAACTCACACTCTTCACTTCAAGCTGCTTGATTTGCAGAAGACGATGCAGCCGTCTCTGTTGTGCTTCCGCTGGATCTGTAAGCTCTATCCACTCATCCTCTTCTTCCTCCAATTCCTGCAGTAGCTGCTCCTCATCAACCTCTTCTAGAAGACCTGGCCAAACACGTGTTGGTTGTGAAGAGGCAGAGTGAGATGGACGGTAACCAAATGCAGATTGTGCTCGGTGACGAACGCTTGATGAACCCTCTGCAAGGACAAGACATATCAAGAAGTTGCTGACTGCTTTTCCCGGCCACCCATGAGACCTGAAGCATGTGTAAACATGTTTCATTATGTCATGCAAAGGGAATGTATCTATGTTTATGCCCTGACTGGAAACTATTTTTAGAGCTATAGTGCCCTTAAAATTACAATTTTGTATCTAATTGTATGTTTTCAATGGTGAGAAACACTTTGGAAGGGATCCCGGAGGCATTGCAATATTTTGCATCTGGGAAGAATTTGCTCTGCCTCACTTTCCTCTGGGGTCAAACAGTGACCTTCAGGCATGGCAGATGGCAATGCCACTGTGAACATTGGAGAAGTGCTGCGCAGGGCAAGGTTCAAACAGAGGTCAAGTGGCCCTGCCACACAAGTAACTTCTTTATGGATTATACTGAGACATTGTACTGCATGACTGCACTGTTCATGCCACATCATACATTATGCTGGCGTGTGGCCTGCTCACACTGAGCAGAGAACTGTTTTTCCGGGGCCATGTGGGTCAGAATATGTCTTTGCAGGCTATTAGTATTTGAGTCATCAATTATTGACAAGAAAACAGAAACAAACAAACAAAAAAGACAAGACCACCTGTAGTGGATATCCACTCTCAGAAACTATCACCCCCTTGGCCTTTGCTAATCAATGTCACTGTTTCAATATGATTTCATTGATCAGTCTCTAGCTATATTGTCAGGGCTATGGTTCCAAAAAAAAGACCTGTTGTTTCACAGATACTAATGCCTTGGAAATGGCCAGAAAGCAGCAAACCACAGACAGTGAGTGAGAAACTTTATTTTTTCAAATGAGGAATTTGTTAGTCAACTATTAAAATATTAAAGTCAGTTATTTCTTATTTCAAGATGATTAATTCTCGTTAGAGTATCTTGTTATCCATTCACTGTACGAAGAACTGTTCCGAGATTACCGCATGCTGACCACTGATTTGATCATGGATCAGTAATGATGAGGCACTGACAGCGAAGCAAAGAGAGAGAGGGGGAGTAAACTTTTATGAACATAACAACACGAAAAAATATACATTTATCGCGAATTTTTTTAGTGTCACATATGAATATTATCAAAACTTGACTGGGTCCTTCGACTAGCAAGCAGTTTGGATTTTTCTCAAAGCGCATCGTCACCTTCGTTGTTGATAATCTGGTTATAGTTTACACCGTTCTCGAGCTCGTTCAGCTCTTCCTTCGCTTCTGAGCCAGGCGAGAGGAAGACACCAACATCCCGCTGAACAGCTAGCACAACCGAGAGCAGCACCGCACCCAGAAACATGACAGTAGCAAAAACAGACAGCACGAGAGCAAGGTAAACCATGAAATCGCCAGCCTCGTCTGCGTATTCTATTCCTGCCGCAGCCAGGGCTGCAGACGGAAACGTGAACGCCCACACAGCCACAGAAAATGGCGTCCGGAACAGAAAGCGCTGTATGTGAACGGTCATCGATACCAAGAAAAACACTGAGATGCTAAACAGAGCCTGGCAAAATCCATCACACACGTCCTTGTTCATGGCAGTCCAGCTTGAGGCAGCAACTGCAGGGGGAGCGACGCACAAGAACAAGGTCGGCTGCAGACCCGGCGGCAAAGCCCATACTTCCGATTTCACCGACCAAGGACTGTGTACAACAAGAAGAGCAGCCTGGTGAAGGACTGGATTCTGATCACGATCGAGCCTCGACAGGCGACGTCTCAGAGCGTGTTGGATAACCTCGCCGTGACAGTCACGCTTCACGCGATTATTCTGCATGTGAATCGCAGCTAGAACTAATCCGATGTATAAGCACCCAATGGCAAACAACCCTACGGCTACTTGCCTCTGGTCAGCCTGGGCCGCCAGTCCTGCACCAAGAAAGTTGCCCACTATGGAGAGTTGGAATGCCGGGTTGGCTAGACGCAGAGATCTGTTCACGCCGTACATCCACTCTCCGTAAAGATAAATCTCGATCATAAGTAATGGAGTCAGTGCAACGGCTAGAGGCCATGGTGAAAGTGGTCGAGAATACCACCTTGGCGGTATCGTGGAAAAGAGAGCAATCAAACAGAGGAACGGCATGAGAAAAAAGTTACTCTGGTAGTAGCAATGGAACTCGGTCCGCACAGATCGTGGATACAGAAACACTTTCACTGCGTACAAGCATCCAACAACGACGAGGACGACAGCTGCCAGGACCCAAAATACTTCGCTGATCTGCACGGGTATATCAAACCTCTTCATCGACGGATTTTCGGCAAGCTTCATCCACATAGCCACTTGGCCAACAGTACCAAGGCCGACGCCAAACATACTGACCGGAATTCTCCGAATGAGATTGAGATCCAACGGCGGCATTGTCCCTATTACCTGCCTACACCTAAGACTAAAAATTGAATGAGAAAGTAAAGCGCATGTTGATGTGCAAGTGCCGAACAACTCAGTTGACTGTTTAGAGCGACTTCGACTGGCTGGGACAGAACGAAAGCGCAGAAGCTGTGCCAAGATCAAGACGCGATTCTTTTTCAGCTGTGATCACATGTAGGCCTACTATCTACAGAATGGAGTTCCCCGTCACGATGACTAAGCCTAAGGTGGCACCGCGAAATTAAAACCTCGCTGTGGCGCGGCCAGTGTACCAGGTGTACACGCGCCCCTGCGCAGAAGAACGGTATTGGACCGGCCTGCTCTAGCTCGGCACAAAAATTAATACGCTAGCGTAGATCGACACCTACCATCCACCGGAGTAGTTTCACTTACATGTACACTAGCGATTCTTGGCCCGCGCGCAAGGAAATGCACTGCCAGGATTCACTGATCAATACGAATCATGCTCAGTAAAACGTTGAAATCTGAACACAGAGTTCTTATCGATCCTGCTGACAAAGCTGAGGAGTTAAATGTTTCCTTTGCTAAGCAGTGTAGCGTGCCATCTGCTGGAACTTGTCCTCAATTGCCAAGTTCAAGGGATGTTAGTTTCTCCTTTTCTGGGCTATCGCTCATTGATGTACGGAAAGTGCTAGCTGACCTTCAGGTGTGGAAATCATATGGACTTGATGGCATATCGCCTCAAATTGCAGTGAAATTTTAGCCTTGGTTGGTTGGCCCACGCTCGCTTGGCGCAGGCGTATATAAGTCTTGTGTTTGTTGTGGAAATTGCGTTATAGTAAGGGACCACCAAAGTTAGTGGCTGCTTTACCCAAGTCTGCTGGAGAACGTGCACCAAAGTACAATCTCAGGAAA
>JAOWAW010104515.1:0-14725 GCA_028565695.1 Nicola tetela
ACTAAAAAGAAAGAATTCTTTACACCAAGACAGACCTTAGAAAGAAGAATTAGAGATCATAGAGATAAACCTGAAACATATAACCATATTGATTGCATGGCAGCAATAAGAGAAAACTTAGATATATCTTTTGATGGTAATATAATGCCATGTTGCTATTTACAGCACGTATTAAGTAGTAAGTTATATTTAAATAGTAAATATCATATTGATGATATTAATAATGATTTGTTTAAAGAGCATAGTTTGGATATATCTAAAATTTCGTTAAAAAATAATAAATTAAAGGATATATTAAGTAATAAATGGTTTGATAAATTATTATTTGATTCTTTTGATAGCAATCCCTGCAGCACTTGCAATAATTTTTGTGGTAATAAAAAATGAAACGTGTAATATTCTCCTTACATATTGACATACCTAAACAAAATCTTGAAACACATCAACATAATAGATCACAAGAAACGAAAGATGTGTTCAATCAATATAAAGACCAAATAATAAAAAACCATAAAGATTATTGTAAATCAATAAATTGTGATTATAAACTATTCACAGAAGGTCCTGATAATTATGTCGATGTAAATCATTACAAACATGAATTAATGTATAATCTATCGAAAGAATATGATGAGGTCGTTTATGTTGATTTTGATGTAATCGTTAATACAACTAAAAATATATTTGAAAAATTAGATTTTGATAAAGTAAATGTTAAATGTAGTTATCCTAATATCAATAGGTTTTTAAATACATACGATAATAGAGAATTACATAGAAGGTCACATATTAACAAGTATTACATAACACATAGTTTATTATCTAACGAATTTTTAAACCCTGAAATGCCAGTTATGAATACAGGTATTATCGCTACTAAATCAAGTAATATACAAAAAATAAATTTTCCTGGCGAGTTAAAAGAAGTAAAAGAAAAAATCGATTTATATTCAAAAGAAGATTTTATGGTGCCAGAAGGCATACACTGGGAATATAATAATGAATCTATTTTTGCTTATCTTATTTCTAAAAAAGAAATACCTTATAATGATATTACAGGGTATTGGCATAATGTATTAAGTAACGAAGAAACAGAAAATGATATTAAAGAAGGTTTAAATCATTTTATTAATAAGCAGCTTACTTGGTATTTTGATTAAAATCTTCTCTAATCATTCCAAAATACATAATAAGATCAATAATATTATCTGTTTGTCTTAATTTTTTTAATAAACTAACATTTTTACTGTTCTTAACAAAATCATGTCTATACATCGATAATTTAATTTTATTGATTTGTGATTTATCTAAATCTTCATTAATAATAAAGTCAATAGAAGTAAGACCAGTAAAAGATAACCTTTTATCTATAGCTTGTTCAACCTCTTCACGTCGCTCGTATTCTCTTAATTCACGTACAGTTGATTTAGCAATCTCATCTTCACCGCCATAGTTATCAACAAGTTTTTTAATCATCTTATCTTTCAAATTATAATCATGAATCTCAATAAGAATTTCACCATTGGAATCTTCAGATTCAACTTTAATTTGTGAACGCTCGCTATTCAAAAAAACTATTCTGTTAATTTCCATTTTATTATCCTAAATTTAAACTGTATGTTGAAACATTAACATTACCACCAGATGGTGTATTAAATGTTGTATATATATCACGTGACGGTCCAGTATATGAATTTGTACCAGTTGTGTAATTGGTATCTATAAATGTTCCTCTATTACCACCACTACCACTTATTACTGTATATACTCTATTGTTATCAATAAGTTGTCTTGTAAACTGAGGTAATAATATTCTTTGAACTAAGTTACTTGTAGGACTTGTATCTAATTCAATCATATTTGTACCGCTCATACCTAACACATTCGTTGTAGAGGATGGTACTGTACTGTTTGCTGTCTTTAACCATAATCTATAACTATTAATCTGCCTATTATTATACTTGGTATCTTTAAAGAATTCAATCACATTTGTCCAACTACCTCCACCAGGGTTGATAGTTCTTACTCTATACGATCCAACTTCATCACCTGTTCGTAATTGCGTCTCAGCCTCATCAAGAATTTCATTTAATACATTAGATTGCGTCATTCTTAAATTACTACCTGTTACATATAGATAACCATTAGCTAAATGCGTAGCATCAGTTGGTGAAGTAGGTCTATCTCTATCCTGTCTATATGTATACACACTTCCTCTACGAATGCGTGTTCCAAGTGTAGTTGAAGGTATATTAGCCCAATCGTGCTGCTGTCGTCCTCTATCACCACGGCCCCTACTAGTAGTACTTGTCACTGTTCTTTCAGTATTTGAGGCTGTACCTATTTGAGTACCACCTGAACCGCCTACATAAATTCTTCCATCACCATTTTTGGCAAGTTGAGTTGCATATGCAACTCTTAAGTTGTATGCAATGCGTTCAATTTCAGCTGAATTTAATTGTCTTAGACCATCTGTTACAACTCTTAAAGGTAGTGCCATATTTTATACCTCTACGTTGTTGGTGAATTGTTGGTATCCAACACCCAAAACTTATTAATTATAGTAGTGCCATTAGGAGCGAAAATTGTAAATGGCCGTGCATTACGAAACGGAGTGTTATTAAATGTAAATGTACTACCGTCTTGAATTGTAACATCACTATTAAATACAGTATTACCATCAACATTTAAGTTATGATTTATATCAACATTACCATTAATAGTATGTTTATCATTTGCACTATTACCAATAACAGTATTACCATCAACATTTAAGTTACGATTTACTATCAAATCACTATCAAAAATAACACCTCTGCCATTACCTCTAATACTACCTTTAACAGTAAAATCACTATCGACAATAAGATTACTATGTATATGTGCACCTTTTTCAAAGAATATGTTATTCGTATAAGTACGTACACCGCTAATTGATGCTGTTGATGCTTGACGAACATTTGACGCTGAATCTACTACACGCCATTCAGCGTATCTAGGTAAACCGTTTAAACCATCACTATCAAAAAATACAAGATTAGCAGCTGCTCTCGCAGATGGCGTCATTCCTCTAAACTTATCTTGTAAGTGATCACTGTTGACATCTACTTTACCGTTATCACTACTAAATGTAGAAGTATCTAACCAATGAAGCGCACCAGCATCAGCAGCGTTATTATCAGGATTTATACCTCTCTTAATAAACAAACTACCTGTTGAGAGTACATTTGAAGCTGCTGTCTGTAAGCTAGCTACACTAGTGCTTGCGTTATCTGGTAGAGTAGGACCTTGTGTAGGTATATTACTTAACTCAAAAACCTCTTCGCCACTTTTAGTTCTCTCAAGAAGTTGATAAGTATTATTAGTATTATAAACAAAATTATTACCTGTAAAATTAGTTAAAAAGAGGTTTTTATTTTCATTATGCACATATTGACCTGTCGCGACAGATATTTTATCTGTACCTACAACTTGAACAACATCAAATAAAATACGCGATGAGTATGTGCGCTTTGGTGTTTTCGGCGCTAAATTAGATTGTAATTGTAATCTAGTAATCTCTTCTAGTGAGTAATCTATATATTTTGTAAATTCAGAATCTACACTAAAGTTTACATCTTCTGTTGGAGACCAGAATAAAACAGATTTTGTACTACTATTGATATTGACATTATCAGAATCAATAACCGGTGTTTGTCCTAACTCATTTGTAAAAATAGGTTCTACACCATTGATAAAACTATCAACAGTTGTAGAAGGTGATATTGTTACACTTCTTTGATTACCGTTAACAGTAAAGCCTACTTTACGTTCACTAGAAGCAAAAATATTTGATATAGTTAATCTATACCCTGCTGTAGTTACAGGTGCTGAAGTAATATTAATATTTATTGGTGTAGGTTTTCTAGTAGGTCGCTTACTATACAACTTCCTTGTTGCTAGGTTAATAGCAATTTCACCTTCTAAGATTTGATTAGCTCGAGGTGCCCCCGCGCCAGCTGTTATAGCTCTTCTATGTTGTACATAACCTCTTTGTACAATATCTGAATCAAATAAACTCATTACTTATTCTCCGCTTGTGGTACATAAATTTGTACAAAGCCGCTATATGGTTTTTGTGAAATTAAAAGTATATTACCATTACCATCTACAATAGCTGAAGTCTGTATTTCTTTATAAATTGTACTCTGGTCACTCTGTCTAAAACCTGTATGCGTACGTGTAGTAGCTGTGACTGTATCGCTATCACCTAATACGTTTTGTAATCTTGTTCTAGGCGCGCCTGAAGGTAAAGAATCAACAATTGTGTTTAAGCTCTTTACAACTTGGTCATAAACATTCTTTTCGTTACTTACACCACCCATCTTTCTAAATACTTTGTAAATAGGAGCTGTTGTTGCATTTTCTACTCTAGCAGAATCACTATCTAGTTTAGTATTCGTGCTAATATCTGTATTTGCATTTGCAGCAGTTCTCGGTGATACACCTAAAACATACCATCCTGTTTGTAATTCTATTTGTGGAAATCCTGCGCCTGAATCATTTACAGTCAAAGCTGGCTGATTCCACTCTACCCAATCGTTATCTGTAAAGTAATCTTGTTCAGCTTCAATAACCGTTTGTGTACCAATAATAGTTGTTCTATTAAGACCCCATCCTAAATTATTACCTCTATAAGTAAATGTTAACCTACTACCCGTAGCATTTGTAAGTGTTAAAGGTGAACTACCAGTAGGAAAAGTAGATGTTGAATTAGTCTTAAATTCAATATTTTTACTTATAGTTGAACTTGTAGCTTTAAAAGGGACAACTCTATGACTACCATCCGCCTGTACAATAGTTAAAGCATCACTATCAGGCCCGGTAGTTTTTGCATTTGGTGTATATTTTATCCATTCATTTAATTGAGCTTGTGTTTTAAATTCATATGGTGTTGCCCAAATAGATATAAATTTACCTGTCCAAGTATTAAAAGTATCATTAACAATTATAGTGTCACCAGGTTGTGCTAATGGTAATACAAGGTGCGCAGTTCTACCTGTATTCATTTTAGACAAATCAGCAACAATTGCTTCACCACGGCTTAAGAAATACCATTCAGAATCTCTATAAATATCAGGAATTAAATCATTATCTGAATCAATAGTATTATCGTAACCAGTTGTACTGTTATACCATTTAGGGGTTACACTCTTACCTGTTGAAGTACTAAAAGATACGACAGTTTGTTTACCTGCAGCGTGTATTTCACCTACACGGTTTTCAAACTCAGCTAACTGTCTTCTGTAACCATAAAATGGTCCATCAGGGTCATTACCAACAGGTAAATCGCCTAAATTTGCATATATATCTGCAAATAAAGTGTTGATTTTTTGCCCGCCTCGACGTATACTATCACCAGTACCGGAGTCAGGACTTGTTCCAAGATTGATTAACGATTTAATACTCATACTTTATTTATTTCCTATTTAACGGGTAAATCTCTAATAACTTTAATAACATTACCATCTGAATCAGAGAGATTGATGATAGTTGGACTTAAATCACTATCATTAGTAAATATTGTAGTTCTGTCTTCACTATCACGATTTATATAACCTACTTCAATACCTTCTTGTGCTGACGCTCTTGTTAAACTGCCAATACTAATACCAGCAGGCGGTGTAGAGATAACTGCTCTTGAATCATAGATAATAGAAGTAGAAGGTACAGGTCCATATAAGTATATTTTAGTTGAAAATTCTAAAGTCCATTCAACTAATCTTCTATCCTGTACATCGCCTGTCCAATCATCAGCCCAAGTAACAGCTGTTAAAGTAACAGGCATATCAAATACATTTTCAGGTAACGGTGTTTTAGGGTCAGCATCTACTGGGTAGTGTCTTACTTGCACTGTATAAGCTGGTGTAAAGAATGGTAATATCTGTTCAATAATTTGCCACCCATCATTTAGATTTTTCGTTTGTATATATAAAGAAAAATCTAAATTATAAGGAACAGGTAAATGAACTCTATTTCTAGGTATATCTTGAATATCTGGTGTTCTAATTAGTGTCTGTTTATTAGTTAGCTTTCTATTTGAATCGTATTGCATAGCTACCATTTCATATGATATTCTAGGTAATAGCTTTTCAAACATTTCTTGGTTTCTATCTAACTCTTTACTACCCTCAACCCATTTATATCTAGGACCATAAGCAATAGGTATAGGTAAGATTTTACCATCTTTACGTTTAATAACTATATTATTAAACAAACTACCAAATACTGCAGTTGCTGTTTTTAATGTTTCGTGTGAAAAATGTTGCCCTATCATTAGATATCATCCAAATTGTTAATTATACCTGAGTAGCCAAATGCTTTAGCAGACATATCTGAAACAACATTTGTTTGTGTTTCAGTTTTATCACCTTTTGTTACAGTACGTTTCTGGCTTCTAATTTCAATATCTCTATTATCACCCCAAACATCCCAAATACCATCACTATCTAACATAGCATTTTCAGAATCTAAACCTTTGTTGTTGCTAGCAACAATACCTGTATCAGAATCGATAATAACTTGCTGTGTACCTCTAATATAATCATACTCAATAACTGTAGGCTTAAACTGCATATTTTCACCAGATAACTCAAACAACCTACCTGTTACTCTATACTCGTAGTTATCACCTAATTGAAAGAACGGCGAATCTCTAAAAGTATCGACTCTCATTACTTCAAATACTTTAGGTAGATATTGGTTTCTATTAATAGATGTTCTACCAAAAGGTACAACAAAACAATCACCAGGTTCAGGTTTTTGTCTTATAAATCTTTCAGCATTATCACTATCTTTTATACTACGTAGGTTTTCATAGAACTCTTTTGAATATTGATTAAATCTTTGAATTGAAATTGATAATACAACCTCTTCTCTAAACTCAATACCAAATTGTGTAATAGTCGCCCCTTCACCTTGTAGCCCTGTTGCATCAACCATTTGAGCATCAATTTGAAATCCTCTATGAAATGTACCTTCTGGCATTTCATTCCATACTCTATCTTCGTTAGGTGAATACCTAGGCATATAACGAGTAGTTAAGCCATTAATATGAATTGTCTCAGTAATTATATTTTGTACAACATTTTGTTCATTTGTACTAAATCTAGCAGCTGAACCAAATTGGTTAACATAACCTTCTGAATACTTATTTGAAATGTTTGCAGGGTTAGCTTGATTTAATGTACGTATATTTCTATTACGGTTTATACCAAAATCAGAATCGTTATCTGCTTTAGCAAAATCAGCTGTAGTCGCGACTGTAAAACCTAGATATTTGTTCGTTATTGCCATTAGCCATAATACCCAGCGTCAAAACCTCTCCTAGAAAAACGTGTAAACATTTCTGTTATAGCATCTTCAACATTCCTAGCTTGTATATATTCATTTTTACTTTGACCAGCACCTGTATTAATAAACTGTTCATATAATTTACTTTGTTCTTCTGCACTTAAAGCTGTATCTGCATTACCGGTTTGTAATCTAGATAATGCTCTATTAAAATTAAAACTATTATTCTCTGAACTGTTTATATATACAGGCTTAAAACGACCGTTATATGTCACGTTTGATACAGTTGTAACTGCATTAACATCGTATTGAACAATAGAGCCTTTAGGTAGTACGATATTACCTCTTATTGATTGTACAGTTGAATCTTCGATTAATATTGTATCTTTATCATTTCTAGCTTTGAATATAATATCATCTGCTAACACAGCAATATTTCCTGTAATAATATTATTTTCATTTTTTTGCGCTTGTAATAAATTATTCTTTTCTTGTAGTTGTGTATAAGTTAAGACGCCTAAAAAAGGCCCTAAAATATATATATTATCAATTTTTGTATTTACACCATCATTTGTCCAATATGATGCTTCAATAAAATTATTAATTTTAATAAAAGCTGTTCGTAGCGGGTCGCCTGTATTATTATTTGGTGCAGTACCAATATCTACTGCTGTAGAGGTATTTGTAATTCTCTTAAGACTACCAAAAGGTATATCATTACCATCTGAATCTTTTACTCTCGGTAATAGCTCAGGTTCAGCAGCTGAACGTCCTCTAGGATATAAATGGTCTTGTAATTTACTACTATTTGACATCAAGTAACCTTTCTAGTAAAGATTCAATTCTATCTAATCTTGTTTCAAGTTTATCAATTTTTTCAATCTTCTTTTCTTTTTCAATTCTTTCTAAAGCAGCTTTGTAAGAGTTACTATCTACATTTACAATAGCGCCTGATTCGGTTTTATATAAATGATTATGTCCTTTTACTTTAATCATTTATATAACCGCTAATATTCTTAAATCACTTACACGAGGTATTTGTGCTTCATTTTCTGTGTTAAATCTTAATCTAACCTTAAAAGATGTAAATTGCTCTGTAGTTATTTCTGCTGAGTATGGCTTAACATCTGTCTTAGATGTAAATGCACCAAAGTTAGTTTCATTAATTTGCTGACCAGCAGGTAAATCAACCCAAGAAATATCTTCAAAAGGTGTATCATCACCTAATTTTCTTAATTTATAAGAAATAATAACACTTGAAGAAGGTTCCATATCAGCATCGAATTTAACAACAAGGCTATTTGCAGGGTTAGCTAAATCAATTTGTTTTGTTACAAAGGCTGCGTGTTCTTTTTCTGATATTCTACCTGATTCAATACTAGCATTAACATCTGTCGCAGCACCTGTAGTTAAACCATCTACTTGTGTACTATTTAAGAATGTACCAGTTAAGTTTCTAAAAACACGAGGGTCAATATTACTTTGTAAATCAAAGAATGGTGAAGTATAATCTGTACTATTTTGTAGTACTAATTCAACTTCTAAATCTGTACCTGTTGCATTTAATTTATTTCTAACAATTTTAGGAGTTTCAAATTCTATGAACTCATCTACTTCTGCTGTTATATAATCATCTGTCCTTAGAGGGCTTTGTAAAGATAAAACACCGCCGTTATTATTTACAGAAAGATTAACTGAATTAGTTGTTAAAGTTTTAACACGCATATTAACATTATCTGTATCTTCTTTAATAATATTATAGTTTGTTACTAAGTTATCATATACGATATCTTGTGTTGCAAAACCTCTAAATGTACCTGTTGTATCAGTCGGTGTAACAGGTGTTTGACCATCAGTTGTTGCAACATTTCTCGTTTGAATAAAATAACTGTTTAGAGTAGGGAACCTAACAACGTGTGTGTTATTAATATCACTATCACTAATAGCGTTATAGAAGTATGTATTATTTAGCCCTTGTCTATTAAACCCGCTTAATGTAACACGCGCATTCTCATAATTCATACCGTGGTTAGGATGAAATACTTGTACAAAATTACTATTAGGGTATGTTTTAATTGCATAGCCTCTATTGTATTCGCCAATATCACCTAAGAATGGTTTAGTATCAATCTGATTACTCTGGAAAACAATTTTTGAATCAGTTGTTACAAACTTTGCTCTATTAAGTCTAAATGTCATATCTATATTTTGGTTTGCAGTCCAAGTTGTACTGTTTTGCGATACGAAGAAAGAACCAAAATGCCCGCCAACATTAGGCTGTTTACTATGTACACCATTTTGACCTTCGTTAACAACATTCTCACCAATTGTAGCAACATAAACAGACATTATATCAGATGGTGATAGTACAACAATACAATATTCTTTATTACCTTTTAGCTTAACAGGTGTATTAAATCTAAAGTTAACTGAATTACTATTTGAAGGTTTTACTTTTACACCATCAATAGCTGCTGTAGAGCTAACACTAGTGATATCTGACCTACCTAATACTTGTGAAGGCCCGCCAGGGTAACCATTATTAACTTCACGTATTTCTACAATAGCTTTATTCATACCTTTTCTAGTATCAACAACACCAAACCATAAGTCAATTGAAGTAATAAATGCTACACCTTCTGTTTCTGTATTAGCAGTTCCTGCTAAAATCTCTTCAACAGTAGCGGTATTCTTTGCTGGTAGCTTAAATGTTTGTGCAATCGGGTCGCCACGGTTAGGTCTTTCAAATCGTCTTGTTCTTGCAAAAGTAGTTGAAGAGCGAGACGTACCTCTTCGAAGTGTTGCACCTCTAGTAACACCTGTAACATCTTGTACTACATTAAATGTTTCAATATGACCTGCTGCAGTAAATGCAGCTGTAGCACTAGAAGAATTTCCACTTGTATCCTTATCTTTTAATTCTACAGCTTTTGTTCCTACGTTAATATTAGCCGGTATTGTAAATTTACCTGTTTGTAAACCATCATCATCTGATTTACCCGTAGTTACTTTTTGATTTGCAAAAAATACATCGTGTTCAGTATTAGGCGCTAGCCCTGTTGCAGTATAGGTTACTCTTTGTTGTCTAATATAATATTCATCATTTGCATCAATAACGGTTTTACCTGTAAGTGTTTCACGAGGTTGACGACCTTCAATTCTTGTTAATGCAATATTTCTATTAGTTCTAGTTATTACTGTTCCTGCTTCAACTGTAGTTCTATTTCTACCAAACCAGTCACCTCTTCTAAATTCACGTCCAAGAGATGTAGATGTCCTACCTGACCACTCAGTAACCTGATTAAGAGCTGAAGCTGGCCATGGCTCAGATACAGCATCGTGTTTTTGAATAGTAGCAAATGAGTCTGAGTCTCTAGGTAAGCGTTGCCCGTTATTGTTTAGGAAGTAATTATTTTTACGAATAACTTGATAATCTTTAGGCGGGTCTAATTTTAATTCACCATCAAAAATCCAAGTAGCAAATGGGTTAATTCTATGTGCACTAGTAGCATCTAATTGTTCAATATACGGTATTTGTGAATATTGCTTAATAGCATAACCTTTACTATAATAATAAGGGTCAAAACCAACAAGATTATCACCTGCAATAGGCTTTTTCATAGGTATAAAACGACCTGTATCTTGTGCGGGTATAACGCGTTTATTAACTGTATCAATAGATGTTCTAAACTCTGGATGTTTACTTAAAATATTTTTACCTGCTTTATCAAATACAATATCACCAATTGTACCTTGTAGTGTACTAAAATCATCAACAGCAAAACCGTGTTTAGTTCTAGTACCTACATCTTCTGCTAGCGCTTGTGATTCAAGTAGAGATAATGATACAGCATATTCAACATTCTCAATACGTTGTTCTAAACGGCCAATATCACGCATAGTGTAGCGTTTATTATCAACTGTTTCAATATCAACTTCTTCTTCAGGATACCTTACAGCAGGTGGTATAGTTAAATAACCTAATGGCATACCTTCAATATTATTAACAGGCTTCTTTGGTGTTAGACTTGGTATACCTTGTTGTGTAACAAATTCACCTTGGCTTGATAAAGAAATAGCATCTATTCTACCTAGATAACGATTATATATCGTCTCAAAAATAGAAGGTACATTACCAGAAGTTATAGGGGTTATTATATCTTGATAATAAAACGTTCTATCGTTAAAAGCAAATGGCGATCTCGTAGGGCTATTTGCTACTGTGTTAGTACCATCAGTATTATTAGCACTTCTTACGCGTAATCTAAAATCAAATGAATTTCTTAAATCTCTACCAGTATCATTATTTTTAGGTGTTATAGCTTGCGGTTCGTTATAATAACGAACATCATCTTTAAAGAAATTTAAATTACTATAACTATCTACACTATAGTATAATTTTTTACCCGGGTCTGCATCAAAATAAGAAAAGAAAACAATAATATCATCTTTCGGTGATTGATCTATCTCATCTCTTCTAACTAAACGGCCTATATCATAATAATTAGATCTTTGACCGTTATCAAGTAAATAATTACCTGTAATATCTGTACCTACAGCAGCTTCTGATAATAAATATTTTATTGTCCCTGTAGGCGGTGTTTTCTTATTAGGTGGTGTAATCGTTAATTCTTCATTAGCATTAAAAGAATTACCTTTTAAATAAACTATTTCTAGTACATTAGTCTCACCTGAACCTGTACGTGATACATAAACAGTATTTTCACCTTGATCATCACCAGCTTGTGGTACTTGAACTGTAGCTCCTGTATTACTTAAAGCGACTATAGCTTCAGTATTAGAAGTTACACCTTTAATAACTGATCCTTGTTCTACTGTAACATTTGAATTGTTTTCAATTTTAATTTTTTGAAATCGTGTATCTTGAAATAAATGGCTGCTCTTATCAGCACTTGTAGTTATTTTATATACTTTATATATATCTGGATATAGTAAATTAACTTCTTTATCATTAGCAGCCCAGCCATACTTTACACCACTAGTAATTCTATTATCCTGTCTTCTTATTTTTAAGTAAGAAAATTTTAATGTTTTTGTAATTTCTTCGCGGTTATTATAATCAGATATTAGAAACGATCCATTATATTGATTATTAATATTAGACTGCGCGCTGATATTTGAAAGTACACTAAATCTATTTTGTAATACAGTTGTATCACCTCTAGCTGTACTAATATGATCATCTAATGTTGATACTAATTCGGTGTTGTTATTTCTAATAGTGTTAGCTACAACATTTACGTTAAAGTTGCCACTAGCGCCTCTAATACTCGTTACCTGATTTAAATTATAATTTGTAACAGCTGTTATTGTAGTATCAGTAGTAACAGAAGATTGTACAGTACGATTAGCTCTAAATTCGCTATTCGCTCCAATAACAGTTATTGTTGTTGCATTATCAGCTGCTGTATCAACATTATCAACATAACTAAATCCGCGTACAGAACCAGACCTAACATCATTATTATTACCAACTGCTGTCTTAAATGCTGCTGCTTGAACAGTTATCTTTTGGAACATTCTAACATCAAACATATACAATCTATTGCCAAAAATGCCATATGGTCTTGCAATACCAATAACTATATTACCAGCATACAGCCGTAATCTATTTGCGTGTGTATATGGACTAACCGAGCCTGTATTAGTACTAAATCCTGGTAAAGCCCTTGCAGCCGGGCTTGTGTCAGTATTTATTTGAACATTAACTGGACCAGGGAAAGGTATTTTTATAGGATTTCTACGATCTGTAAGCTCTGTTGTTAAAGGTTTGTTAATTGTTACGTCTGTTTCAATACTCTTTTCTATTCTATAACCTTCAACGTATGCATGTGTTTTACCTACGTTAAGATTAAATGTTGCATCGGAATCATTATCTCTAACATATAAAGATATAGGATTAATAGAATAGTTACCTGATTCTTCATATGTTCTCTGCGCTAGTGTATCTCTAATTAACTCAGAAAAAACAGGGTTACTTGATGTTGTATCAGATTGTATTACACCATCAACAATTGTTTCAACTTTATAAAAGTTAGGGTCAGGCTGCGCATTAACAGCTCTAGTTGAAAATATTAATTGCTGTTTTAATCTATGCGCGCCGGGCGCGCCCTCGTTTGAAGAGCCTTTAGCATTATCGTATAATGTGGCATCTTCGTTTTGTGTAATAAAACTATCTTGAACTGTAAAGCCAATTTGCGCTGATGGTGTATGTGTCGTATTACTAATTAAAACAGATTGTTCACCAACTCTTGTAAAAGCGCCTTTTATATAAAATACACCAGCTGAAATATTACCTAAAGTTGCTGTTGTATTTGTTGAAAATGTGTTATAAAATTCTCTTTCTTGTCCAGGATTATCAGCTATAGTAGCATATATATAACTACCTGTGCTAGGAAATTTCTTAGCTGTTAAATACTTAATATAAACAGAACCTGTAAATTTACTATTTTTTGCTGGTTGTCTAACAACACGCGCTTTTACAGAACCGTCTGCGTTACTAATAATTGTATTAGCAAAACTATCAATATTACTTAATATCGCGCCTGAACGCGCTGTTGAAGGAGGAAAATTTAAATTAGAACCGCCAGTAAAGTTTAAATTATAAACATCTTTTGAAATAACAATCTCTGCATTAGTAATACGCGCCCCGTTTTCAAATACACCATTACCAAAACGCTCAATTTGCTCTTGTAAAAACGATTGTAATGTTGTTAATTCACGTGCTTGAACCGGGAAACCAGGACGAAATAATACTCGTAGATAATCTTTTGTAGGGTCAAAATCATCATAATAAGGCGCGATATTTAAGTTTACATTAGCCAATTCTATAATCCTCTTTTATATATTTATCCAATTCTCACCCATAAGCCGCCATTCGCAGCAAATGTACCTAGATTGCCGGACCCAGGCGCGCTTGATGATGATGTCCATTTCCACCAACCAGCAACAATAGTTTGGCTGTTTTGACTTCCACCTGTGTGGTAAAATGTCTGTCCTTCATAAGCAGCTCCTGGAAATATAAAGCCAGGTGGCACATTATTTTTTGAAACGTTTATCCAAAAACCACGACGTCCTCTGCCTACTGAAGGTATATCACCTATACCTGCTTCTGAACGAGCTGTAGCATCATTATTTGCTGAAGCGGGTATAAATTTATATAAACCTGGTGCAATTGGAACACCATTGGCTGTACCTGAAGAAGTACTCTTAACACTTGTATAAGCAACTTGAGTTAAGTAAAATTCTCTACCTAAGAAGTTTGCTGATTCTCTAGGTAAACTAGTGCCACTACTAGGTAAAGCAAATTCACGGGTCATTCTTGCCCAGCCGACTGATGCTGTTTCACCATTTGCTAATTTAGTAAATGATT